>BLKR01003020.1:2500-165203 GCA_011170035.1 Teleogryllus occipitalis | reverse complement strand
GATTTTCCCCGGCCGCTCGAGAGAAACAATGAGAAGCTTTTCCTGGTATTTTGGCTAATCCTCACTTGCAATATTTAAAGCAGTAACGGTTCAATTACCTGAATTTTTTACAACTTCATAATATAGAGAATCAGTCAGTTAGCTACTGACCACGATATGGACATGAAATCGTTCTTTCTGTATGTGAAACATTTTACTTCAATATCGTTATTTACTGCTGAGTTGGAGGAACATATTATCCTACATCGAATAATTCTGAGTCATGGAACTGGAGGTGTCTATTAGTGCCATTACCGAACGTTCGAGAAAACGAAAAGAAAGAAAAAAAGAACAAAATGAAAAAAAAATCACGAAACATGAATCGTTCAAACCGTAAGGTAAGGAAGCCTAATATATTTTTTAAAAATATGTCAAAAATAATTGTTTCTTGATAAAAGGAGGAAAAATGAAGACGCTCTTTTTTTCGCCTAACGTGTCAATGGATTTCTATAAAATTCTGTAAGTGGGGATATTCTTACTTTAATAATAAATAAATTATATACTTTTTAATAAAATTTGCTATAATGTATTTGTGCAAAAAGCTGCACAAAAAAGATGCAAGAAAATGAATGTTAATTTTCCCAATATATTTTTTTGAATTTCAATAAAAAGAAGTTATTTTCCATTCCATTCAAATCAAGATATGTCTAGCTGTCATTCAATCAAAGGATGATATGTCCTTTGCATTCATTCGAAACGAGACATATCTGACGCGAAACTCACGCTAAAATTCAACCAAACATACAACATTTAAATTTTATATTAATAATATATTTAGCTATCATTATTACATAATTAAGAATTGAGTAAAAAAATATTAGCATGAATTTGATGGTATAATATTTTTGTGTTTTTCTCGAAAAGGAGGTTGACTTGTCACGTTTTGAATGTTTGCTACTTATTTCGCGCTCCTTTCTTTCCAAGCGTGACTTTCCTGACCTCCGCAGACATCTCGCCGCGTTCTTCGGCGGGCTGCATACTACACTAGAGCAATTCGATATGCCCAACCGTAGGAAGAGGGCGGTGAGCAGTTTTCAGTGGGCGAGAACATTGTGCAATGACGAAGTGGAGATTATATTAACTCTAAAAGAATTAGTGGAATCATTCGCGTTTCCTTAGTATTAGTAACCAAATATTATATATAAATATATTTATAAACAAAATAATAATTTAAACAATAAATAACAATTATAAAAGCGTATTTGATTAATAAACGTTTTGTGAGATATTATTAACTAAAGTAACTTATTTTGTCAACATCTCTCAAAAATACCGTTTTTAAATACAAAAATACATATTTCAAACACTAGTATTTAAATATTGCTCAACCTTGTCTATAAACTATGTGCGATCAGCTATGTACTAATCTCAGTTCCCAGCGGGAGCGTAGTATTAATATGTATGCCACGAGTAAGTCCGGAAAAGTTTGTAGAATGAAATTGCAAAATATGAACATAAATATATAATAAAAACGCTAAAAAACGAATATGTAAAATCAGATTTTCCTGCAGTATGTAATATCAAATTTTATTAGAAAACATTTAGTGCAATTACACTGTGTAAGTATCCTTACAATACAATTTCACATAAAAGCTACGGATGATACATCACATACTTTCTGGCATTATTTCTAAATTTGCAATTTTCGAAAATTGATAGAGTTCAACGAAAAAGGTAATTTTTTAAGCGTCCCTTGTAACCGTGGGAAAAAAATTGTAGTGGTTTTAGAGAATTTTTTAAATATATACATCAATTTCATTCCCAAATTACTCCAAAACAAAGCGGTTTTTCAATTAACTTACATGACCTTTGCAATCTTCGAAAATACGGCGGGTTGGGCGAAAATGGGACCAGCATCATATTTTTTATTGTCTTTAAACAAAAAATTGAAGCTCTTTTTGAGAGAACGTTACAATTTTTAATTGCCAAATTGCCACCCGAAATTGCAGGAAAACTACTCACATTTCTCTAAAAATTGTACATGATCTTGTTTCCATATCTGTCAGAACAGATTTCAGTAAGGAAAAAATATATCATCATTATTATAGTTGTAGGAATGCACCCCAAAAAATTGCACGTTAGCGATTTTCTAAAAATAAGGAATGTCAACAAACACCATACTTGCCCATTTCTCTTGCGTTCTATACGCTACCCGATGGCAAAATTTAATCAAATAATTTGGTGACTTTTGAGAAGATTTTGAAAATGATTTTGAGGCTTAATGTAAAGTACCCTCAAAAATCAAAATATTCGTTTGAATCTCCAAAAGGCGCGAGTTCTTTCAGGTAGATTGGGGAATATCAATTTTGGAGAAAATTCGCAGAACGGTTTAGGCGTTAGCGTTGACCACAAACGAACATACACGTTTTGGCGTCAATCGATATTTAGGTATCAAGAACCCATAAATCTTGTATTTTCACTACATCAGGAGTTATATGAAGTAATGTTTTATATTGCAACAGAATTTATCCACATTTACGTTACCAGGGCTCGGCAATAAGAGTTTTCCAGTGCACGATTACATAACTTTCTCTTCTTAGATTGAGAAGGGGATTGAGAAGAGGAAGAAAGTAAAATGTTCACAATTTGAAATTCCATAAATAAAATATTCATTAAATCGAATTTAAAAATAAATACTTTCTCTGCCTACTGCTTGTGTAAGAAGATGCATTTATCTCTGTCAGCAATGACAACAATCGTACGTACGTAGAAAACTCAAGGACGAGTAGAATCGTAGAGCACTCTCTTCAATATCTTTACGTGAGGCATTTATGAATTAGTATAAAAAAATGGTTATTGCTAAACAAAAAATAAAACAAATTTAAAAGAAACCTTTTTCAAAATTAACCAAGCATGTTATCGGAAAGAATTTCAAGAAATTTGGTAGATTTGTAAAAAATTGTAAGATCAGCAAAATGTATAAAATACATAATACTGTACAAAATATGTGACGAAAAAATTAGATATTTGTTAAGATTTTAACAATTCGCCGAGATCACAAATTTCAGTACAGTACATAGAAACATATGTAATTTCATTAGAATCCGGACTCTCGCCATTAGATCGTCCGGCAGTGCCGTGAAATAGAATTTTGACATTACTGAAGATTTTCTGTTTTCCACATTTGTCCAAATAATTCAATTTATGCTATTTCAATATATGATATGGCGTTGGATTCTGGAGACATCTCGCTTGTGTGCTATTTTATCTCTTTTTTCAAATTTGTCCGAAAGTATTAAAACAGTTTTAAAATTAGCTTCGGCGATTTTACTAGGGAAAACAGGTTCATCAGGTGAAATCTATCAGGGAGACAAACGTCGTTTTGAAAAATGGAGTCGCAGGATAAATGAGCTCGTGCGTGATTCTTTCTGGTCGTGGAATGATAACGGAAGATTTGGAAGTAGAATGTATGTAAAATAAGATGTTAGAACATGGAATATTGATATTTACACAATTATTTCAATTTTCTTTTTGAAATCAGTTTCCAAATCGGAATCGATTTTTCGAGTAATGCCTGAAATAATTTTTTGATGGTATTCGAAGGAAGACGGAAATATGTGTACGAGATGTATACCTACATAATACGACTATTACAGATGATACGAGACCGTTTGGTTGTGTTACAGCATCACTAGTTTGATAAGTGGGGAAAAATATATTGAGATTGAAAGAGACGAAAGCATAAACTGCGACTGCCCGACTTGCCTGTCTGAGAACACGGACTCCTCCCGTGCCGCAGGCCGCCGGGTTTAGCCGTTCGGCCGCGACGAGGGAGCGCCCACAAAGGTCGGGTGACGCAACGGTGTGGAGCGGGAAGGGGGGTGACGTGTTTTTTCCGAAATTTCACTTTACGCCGCTCTTATTCATCCGATTTGCATGATTGACACGGCGTTGAATTCATGAAGCACGTCGTCATCGCGGTATAAGCTCACATTTTTTAATTTATTCCCGGAATTATGAGAAAAACTTTCCAAAAAAGTTTGGAAATATTTTTCGAAAAAACGGCTTCGTAGCGTAAATTCTATTTTAAAAAGGCGTCGAATGCCGTTTACAGATCGAAAATCGGACCATTTCTTCAGACGTTATCGGTCTAGTAAATTTTGTTTTTTTTGTGCTGCCACGTGGGGGCGACAAATTGAACTAGTGTCGGTACATTCAGCCTTAAGCCATCAGAAACAGAATATTTCGTATCTATTCACAAATGCAGCAACAGAAATTTAAGTGAAGACGGTAGTATTTGTATATTAGAAAGGATTATTATTGTATATCTTATATTACAAAATTGTATATTACAGAATTAATTTTGATTCAGTAAATATTTATTAAAATCTTCTGATTCATAGTTTTGAAAACAAATCTGTAATACATTTTTTAAATAGGAATTACTGGTAATTATTATCCGTAAAATTCATTTCTATTGCACAAAAAGTTTTTATATGGCTGTAATAATAGAACAGAAATTCCTTACGTTTCTTGCTGACGTAGTTTATGCGTTCCAACTCACTTGTCGCCAATACTGTCCGCACGAGCCAAAGCGAAGTTATCGAAGTTATTGCTGTGTCCGTGAATCAGCTCACCGCCAGCACAGGGCTCTCGAGTTATAGAAGCTCAAGGTTGAATCGCTCGTACTAGTGCGAACTAGCAAATGGTGCGCCTTGCAGCACCCATCATCATCATCATTACTATTACTATTATTATCAACAACAACAACGAGCGAAAGAAACTCGAGCGACTTGAGTAGGTGCAATGTGGAAGTTCTGGTACCTCTTAATTCTGGAATTCTTCCAAGATATGGCGTAGATTCGAATTGAGTTATGTGCCAGAACGCCCGGAGCGTTTCACCGAAGTTATTTAGTCATCCTATTAAAAAGTTTATTCTTGTGCGAAAGAAAAGAAAAGGAAGCGGTGAAAATAATACTCTGAAAATG
Source organism: Teleogryllus occipitalis (assembly GCA_011170035.1). NCBI lineage: Eukaryota > Metazoa > Arthropoda > Insecta > Orthoptera > Gryllidae > Teleogryllus > Teleogryllus occipitalis. The sequence continues at coordinate 160,236 of BLKR01003020.1, read as the reverse complement.
CTTTGCATTGCTAATTGCGTCAAGTCTTCTTCGGCCCACAATGCGTACCTTTTGTTTCTGGATTCTTCAACGAAACATATTTCTTTAGCAGTCTTCGGGAGACTATTGAGACAACGTTTCCTGAAGAACTGACTGTACTCTCTACACAACGGTAATATAAAGTCAGATGAAAAGAGAATCTTGAGATACAGAAGTTTCTGTCGGAAATGTAAAGAAACGTTCTCGGATAATTATATGGGGGCTAGGGACGGTCGAAGCTGTTCAAAGTAAGATACAATCTCAAATAGTTTTAAATGAAGAACAAATATCTCAAAATCATGGAATAAAAATACACATTTTTTTGATCGAAGTCAACTTTCATGACTTTGTCGCTTACGGAGATTTCTCTTAGTTTGCCTAACTATACAAGAACATTTTTGGTTAAATATATTTATTCTTTCCAAACGTTTTTTAAAATAATAGTGAATGCGTTTTATTTTGTAAATACTTTTCATTACGTGAAATTGTCTATGATAATCAACACATTGAAGTTTTAATATTTTGAATTTCTATTTAAATAGACCTTCAAGAATATATCTAGAATCATAAGAATTGGTGCTACAAAAGAAATAGGGTGCATCGTATAAATATAGAATTTTTGCATCGATGCTGTTAGGTTCTCATGATTTTTATTCATTTTTTCCCTCTGCAAACGATTTTACGACAGAATTATTCATCCCTTTCCCATGAATAAAATTTGCACAAGTTATCATTTCAGCAACTGATAAAACATTTTGAAAAACTCATAACAAGAGTAACAAACAGATAACACAGAGAATATATACAATTTTCGAGTGAGACCTCTTTTAGCGGCACAGTGCAAGTCGTAATTTTCGTTATCGCTGCGCGCGTCTAGCATAGGTTAGTACGCTTCCCCCATCCGCGCCGCAATCGATTCGCAATAGCGGACCGCGGATAGCGGCACTAGTTGGGTCGTGTTGCGTTTTATCTCGACACCCCACAGAGTACCGCAAACTCATAGCCACTGCACGAACTAGAACAAACGGAAGCGTTTCAAGTGGAAACGCAATTCAAACGTTAATTGAAAGATTTTACATATGTATACCCTCGATTCGTGACGGTTTAACATTGCAAATATATTGCGAGAGGGCGCTTTGTAAAGAACTGGTCCCGCCATTGGATCGTAACGTAACTCGCCGCGGTGGTGCGGAACAATGTGGCAGCGGCGCAGGGGAGGCCGAGGACATGTTGCGGAATTAACCATTCGCAGCTCAAGAGAAGGCACTGGGGCGATCTGTGTTGTCTACCGCAGTGCGGTGCCGCTGGAGTATGCTTACTTGCGAGGGCGATAGGAAGGCGGAAAGGATGTGTGTACTACTAAAAAGAGCAACGCTGTTTGAACCAAATTGTACGAGTCAGGTGTGTGTGTGTGTAGATACTAGGGCGTTTACTAGGTAGATTTGGGTTCCTAATATTCCGACAATTTTATCCATGAACAAGTTTGACCATCTATAACCACTCTAATCCTATTTAACTGAATGTTCCTCCAGTCTACCTAACCAGAACACTCAAAAATGGCTATGCATATCCCTTTCTTCAGCTGTACATGTCACAACCGTAACAACAAAGCAAAGGAGATCTCAAAAGAGAGAATATTCAGCCCTCCCTGAGAAGCCAGAGATACGTATTCAAAAACATAGATTTAACTAATTTTCTATACTAACGAAAGCCATTCAATATATCGTTGTTAACATTAACGTTAATATTTACATTAATAAACGTTAACATTAATAATTGTTAACATTATAAATATTAGTAGCTACTTGGCTGTCGGGAACAGACCGCGCCCTATACTTTGATTTATTTTCAGTGGTGTCTCAAGATCGTGAGCTGAAAGGAGAAGGGGACATAGTCACCCAATCGGTAGCTCCATTACCAAGAATTTAAATCGTGACGAAGCTCTCAATTGGATGACAATGTCCTCCTCTTCGTCCAGCTCGCAGCGTTAAAGGTGCCACTATGTTTAAATCGGAGTATAGGCACAGAAGCCAACGTTTCAGCCGCCATTTTGCGTCCTTTCTCAGGACGAAATGCCCTGAATTGCCTTTCGCCTTGAGGAAGGTCGCAGAATGGTGGCTAAAACGTTGGCACCTGTACCTATGTCACGGCTACTCGTGACAGCCAAACACCTACTGGCTCCGGCCGTAGAAGCTCACGCTCTCGTCATAAATACTAACTTGGAGTCAACAAATTAAAGTACATTTTATATTTACCACAAATCAAAAATGTTTTATAAGAATCATTAAGTCTCAAGGCTCTCTTGATTCTTAATCCCCCGCTGGCACATATCATGGGTTTGCGTCTGCAGGAAAGTTTAGCAAAATTATTATTTCCGCAATTGTCTTATTTACTATACTGGAAATATTTCTTTACTCATCCCCGTTTACCATGATTTATTACGCGTAAGTATGTTAGCAATGTTTCCCAACATTATTTTGTATCAATATAAAAAGCATCTGTAGACCTTCGGGTCAACAAACCCTAAGCTTTCCACGGGTGTGAAAGCACTATTTACTAGGGTTGGATAAAAAGTAATAAGAATTATTTTTTCTATGAAATAGCTTTATTGACAGAGATATCGGCTTCAAGTGACAACAATTATCTCATTACTTTTTATCCAACCTATGTACATCCCCAAATCGTAACGTAATTCATGGGTGTGTACTGAATCGAATCCATTACACCTCTCCAACAGTTCGAGAAGAGAGAGGTGTAGCTCATATTTCACCGCCAATAGTCCCTCGGCAGCTCCGGCGCTGATGCTAACGTACACTGCTCCTTCCGCTGGCAGGCAGGCAGGCGCTCGGCCCGCGCGACCGCCAGCGACGCCTGCCACGCCGCGCCGGATGCCACCTGGCATTCCTAGCGCTTCAGACGCGCCGCGCCGCCACGCCCCCCGCGCTCAGTGGCAACAACGGGGACTCCGCACCGTCAATGACCCGCACCGGGGCATCAACGGATCTCCCTGCAGTACCTCTGACCGCGAGATCCTGGGATTCCACTACCGACGACGGCAGGATTTTCGGCATTTGCCTGTCAGTTAGGTCGAATTCAGTCGCTGTTTGGACGAGAATTCTAGCGACCGGCTGCTCTGATCGGTAGTTTTCCGTGGTTTCTCCCATCAACTCCAGGCGAATGCCTAACTAATGGAACACGGGCTGCGCGCGATCTTTCCTTCCTCTTCCCTGTCCTATCCTCATTCTTAACACACACTTACACTTACACTTACACTTACATTCGCTACATACCACACACCGAGAGACCGACTGGAAACTTAAAACTTGCCCTGGCTGTGGTGGTGCCCCGCTGGTGGAAGACACCTGGTTGGAGAAAACCCAGCGAGCCGACGGTAGGTTGGCACCGGATCTCACCATCCAGCGGTGAATGATTACCGTCACCTCTTGAGGAAAACATGCACTACACTTACGGGACGATGACCAGTTCACGCGCCAGGAATCACTAACAATCATCAATCAGTCTATGAACGGACCCAGGTGCCTGGGTTTGAGTCCCGACGATGTCGGATTTTCACGCTAGCTACGTAGTTGGATCAAATTCAGCCAGTCTGGACGATAATTCTGCCAATCGACTGTCCTCTTCGGCAGTTTAGCGTGAGTTCTCCGATCAATAACAGACGGATCTGAGGTTGTACACCAACAAAGCAAGCTCGATGTTTCCTTCTCATTCTTGTAGTCTCTCACTTACACATAGCGTTACGCTTTCATGCATCGCTTGAAAGCTTGGAAGCTTAGAGATTGTCCTGGCATGGGGGAGATACCTGGAGGAGGAACCTTCACGTAAGTCACATAACATGCACTACACTTGCGTGAGTAATGACCTAATTAGTCGACGTACCCTAAAGCAAATCACCCACCATTTCTTTCCCCCCGCCCCACCCCTCTCGGTCGTGACCTCGCGCCACCCGCCTCACCCACTTCGCCACGCTCCTCGCCTCGCCACGCCTCCACGACCACGATACCAGATCCACTGCCGTCACTCCCGAATCCGACACCACTGCAATTCATCAGGACAGAGCACTCGCATTCGGGCAAACAGACTAAAGACCGGCGCTATTCAGTGGATGTGAGTTGAAAATAGTCATTTAAATGGCATCCCTGCGAACGTCAGGTCCCATACACGTAGAAGAGCGCTAACGACGGTCACTGTAATTGCTTTGCCATAGAATTCGGGTACGATTCCAGGAAAATAGTAGATTATTTTGAACTTTTGATTGTGTCGTGCGACGAGAAAGAGAAGTCCGTTAGAACTAAATTACGAAATAGTTTAAAAAATATCATTACATTTTTAATTTACCAGGAATGCCAAGTATCAGTTGTTTGTTCTTCGTTGCAAGCTCTCCACGGTTACTGAATTCATCAGTGTATTTAAACTTGAAATACCATACCACATTTGAAAATAACGAAAGCTACAAAAATGTTGACTCTTGTGTTAATTACAAGTGAAACAATTTTTATTAGTTTTACTAACAGATTTATTAACATGTACACATGCTTAGTAATCTTGGGATACAGCACGTTTTTTAGTAATGTCATTCTTTGTTTCTTATTTTCCCAGATTCACGCATTTTTAAATGTATTTATACATCTCCCTTCATTCTATGAAAAAATATATCATAAATATCCATTCATTCTCAAATTTCTTAGAACAGGTAAGTTTTTGGTTTAACCTTCAAAGTAAAATTCGTTCGTGCAATGTAAACTAAAGTTTTTGACTTTAATAAACAAAATATATGCTGTAGTTATGACCAAAATTTATCTTTTTTTATAACAATGCGGCATGTACGTACATATCGTACTAATATTTGAAAAAAATTAGATAGTATAAAAAGTAATTCGTATAGATTAAAAATGTAGCATTTCTGCCATAAATCCATGGCACATGGATAAGAATCTGTACAGTGCATCAAAATTGAATCTCTCCAAGGTCTAATCTTCACTTACTTCATTGTAGATCAATCTCGACCCCATTCAAGCGGAAGCAAAATGTAGAGAAGCAATCTCGACTCTCGCGGCCGCTGGCTCCCAAGCGGGCAACCCGACCTCGGCGCGCCGCGTCCGGCGATTGCGCTGGGAGCCAGGCCTCGGCCAGGGCAGGCGCCCAACGGAATGGGAGGGAAGGTGGACAAGATGTTTCAAGCGATTTGGAAGGCACGATTGACGTTGCAGACGAAGTTATTAAATGTCGACAAGAATGTTTGGTGGTATGTGTGTGTGTGTGAGGGGGGGGGCATGTGTGCGTTGGAGAAAGTTAAGGTCACAAGAATTTAGATAGTTTGGGAGTGAATTGGGGATGGCAGGAGCAGCAGGAATGGCAGTGGTGACGGATGCTAGAGATTACTGGGATGACGGAGAGATGGGCAGGGATTCCAGACTTGGTAGAATAGGTAGGGTAGCAAGACTTGCAGGGATCACAGGAGTAGCATGGGAGCAGAATCGGGTAAAGGTAGTTGTGTTGCTATGGGTGTTAGAGATGACACAGAATGTAGGACTGGCAGATAAAGTACAGGTGAAAGAAGTGCCTGCGTAGTCATGGGTGCTAGTTAACTCATAGGTGACAGGAATGACCGTAGTGGAATTGGTGGCCAAGGCGGCAGGGGTGAAAGGGTCGATAGGGGAGGAAAGGGAGAAAGAGGTGGTTAGAGATATGGTAAATGAAGCCAGGGTTACTTGCCGACGGTAGGTCGGCGCCCGATCTTGCCATCTAGCGGGGGAAGATCACCGCCATCTCCCGAGAGAAGAAACATGCTTTACACTAACGGGACTAATGACCAAAGCAGTTGGCGCGCCCGGAAGCACGAAAAAATCAATCAATAAATCAAAAAAAGCCAGGGTCAACGAAGACTGAGCGTAATTAGTTGGGCAGATGCCTAAGTATTCCCTCTACACCAGAAATCAAGAACAAAAATGGAAAGTACAACACCTTTGTATGGGCGACAGAAGAACGAGTGGGAGGGGGTGGGAGGTGGAAGTGAAACAACGATTGAGTGCTGAGGACGGAGTTCAAGGGGAGTCGTAGCCTGCAGGAGAGCGGAGAGGCGTGGCCGGATCGGAAGGAGCCAGCACTCGCCCGCGGGATGCGAGGCGCGCGATGGCTGGAAGGCGCCGGATCCGCCTGGTCGCGAGATATCGAGCGTAGGCGCGTTCTGAAATTGAGAGGCACCGCATCATTAGCATGCTCAGCGTGCCGCGCGGCCTCCAACTTTGCCACCCCCGCCCCCGCCCCCTCCCCCTCCCCCGCCCCGCCCCCGCCACCACTCCTCGCATTGATTACAAGAAAATCTGCCTCTGTCGGCAGCTTGTACTGATCCCCGCTCAATTGTCGACTTCTCTGCAGTTGCACTGGCCAGCGATGTCGATACAATGTGTTTTGGAAGATGCTCCTTCCAATGAATCTTTTTGATTCGATTTTTCTTGATCTTGATATTTTCTGTAAAATCGTCACCGGTACACAAAGTTAATTTGTATATAGAATCATTACGAAAATAACTTACTTATTTCTTCATTCATTAGACTTCTAGCATGACAGGTATCTTTAAGTAAGATTGATTATTTTTCGCGTTTCTGGTACATTTGAAACTAAATTTGCCATTTTCTCTCTTCGCAAGCCGTGTCTCTCCGCATTGCAAAATTTGCCCTGCCCACATTTCATCGAATTTCTTCCATCTACTTCACAGTCCATCTCTCCACTCTCACCTCGTCCGCCTTAAACTTCTATCACTCCTGCCCGCGCGCCGGAAACAGCTGCCTTAAAACCACCCCACCTTCCCCTTCGTCTGCCCTCCCCCTCCTTGTCCTCCCTCTACGTCCTTCTTTTCACCGCCGACGAGGACGTGCCTCAGAACAAAAGGCGCGAATTTTTCGCCCTGCTTCTACCCGGCTTTCCGCATCCTACCACTTCCGCACAACCCGGCGATTTAAAGCCGAAATATTCAATTGAGGGGGCAGCGAGGGAAGGTAGGAGGAGGCGTCGGAGGCGGAGGAGGGATCGGAAGTGACGACAGTGAGGGTGGGGTGGGGTGGGGTGGGGTGGGGGTGACGGGGACGGCGACAGGGACAGTAGGTGGAGGGGTGGGCGACAAGGACAGCGTCACCAACTCGCCGCGCCGCGCCGCGCCGCCGCGTCAATTACTTAATTGAAGCAGGAGAAACAAATGCTCTTGCGCGAGGCCGTCCGTGCGCCGGTCGCGGCCACCCCATGTGCTGCACTCTCGCGGCCGCCGCCAGCGCCGCCGGCGGACGCGGCCCGCACTAATGAACTTTCTGTGGAATTAAAGTCGACGGCGCGACGTGACGCAAAGTGCGAGTGGATTGGCTGGCGCGTTTCTGGAAAACAAGCTTTCACTTTCAGTCTCGTTCCTGGAGTGGACCGAGCTTGTGAAATAGCCGCGTGAAAAACATTATCGTTTTGTCGGAGGGGATTTAAGTTGTTTAAGTGAATATAGACTCCATGTTCTCTTTGATTGAACATCCCAACCCTACACTTAAAAGTTCAATGAAGAATTATTTGAAAAATTTAATACATAAAAGTGCGCAGATATATGTACGTCAGTCAGAAATGCATTATCTTTAGTTTTTCACTATGTTAATTATATCTGCTTCCAATCTTAATTATGTTAAAAAATTATTTAGCATGCACAAAAAAAATTTCATGCGCTGAATTTGTCTTCCTACTGACAACATTATTATAGTTAGAAATTTTAACATACATATTTGCCTCTTGTAAGTTCTTATCGTATCTTCGTAATTACAGTTGATGTTGATTTGTGTAATTCCTAATTTTGTTAACCAACGTTCACTTTGGATGGCGCGATTATCATGGAAAGTCGTTCTCAAAGGCGAGAATCTGAGTATTTCCTATTATCTTTCGGTTATTGTGTTCAGTGTAGCTGACGTATATACTCGTATAAGCACATGGGCAGGCGATAGTTATTGCGAACCCTAGGGACTCCGGTAACCATACGCGTCGCGGTGAACCCGAACTGAGCAACATGGCTTCACCAATCAATCATTCAGACCACAAGCTCACTAGAGGCGCCTCAATGTAGCTACCATGATCCGAGTACTTACCCAACCTATTCGCAAAATCCCCTGAGAGTAGAAAACGGGAGTCGAAGCAGATATTGTACGGTCGGTCCATTAATCATTCATATGCGTGGGAACAATAGAGAAACATGATGTGATTTTCCTATTTCTAATTGTAAGTAATAATAATGAAAATTTGCTCGAGAATGCCAGCCAAATCCATGTAATTTTCAAAAGTACTCTTCCAAAACAAACAATGGATATACAACGTATATCAATACTGATTTTTAAACAGTGGAATCATTAGAGAGAATATGAATGAAAATACTGTATTATGTTTGTCTTCTACCAATAAACATTATTAATTCATATAGCATTTACTAGTTTTAAGCATGAAGCAAACTGATATTGAAATATTATTCTCACTCGACAAATGGAAAAATACATTTTCAAAAATGAGTAACCTTGTCTATTTTTTTTTAAATTTCCAATTATCATACTTTTTATGTATACTACAAAATGTTAATGTACAATTTACGAGCTTACAAGCGTGTTTTGGGAATAAAAAGAAGATTGTAATAGTGTCTTCTCTATTTTTAAATTTATAAATTTACGTCACTTTTAGTGTTTTAAATCAGAGTAAAAACGTGTTGAACACAAGTATTTATGTGTGTTAGTAGTGTATTTGTAGTGCTAAACATTTGATTCCCTCCTCTTTTGTAAACTCTTTTTTGCCGATTCCAGATACAGAAATTGAAAACGAGCAGCAGTGTTTAAATTTCAGGGATAGCGTAGGACGTAAATAATACACCATTTCCCAGAATTGCATTTCAATGTACAATTTCAAATCACACAGTGAGTGGAGATACAATGAGAGTAATCGATCGAAAACGTGTTCACTGGAAACGCAAGGGAAATGTGCCGCAACATGCTTAGTTTTCGCTTGTCTGATAACTGTAGGCAGATGACAGTGTGCTCGAAATTAAGGTGGAAAATGTGCAGACTGAGCAAGTTTACAGTAAACTGAAAAAATAAGTGAACAAACGAAAAGGAAGTCAAAACAAATGAAACAACGAAGTTCTCCTACTACGTCTAAAATGATTTGGAAACCAGCGTGTGATACAAACTTGAGCAAATACAAACGGTTGTGTTTATTGATCGAAACAGAAACAATAGCCCGGTTTATGCTCTTACTTTTACAAACAAAATTACTTTTTGCATGGTAAGCTTCCAAAATTTCCAGGTACTTGGGAATTCACAAACTGAATTTGTTTCGCGCGGCTCACGAGACACAATTTTATTCTAAAGGATATGGGTAGAGGTACCCTATGTGTACCCTATGTACCCCCCGTACACATTATCTAGTGTACCCTAAGAATCTTTGAACACTCATGTTAATGGCCAGTGTTGTACGTTGATCTACAAGAACCGGAAAATGTACTGCACTTTATTAAAATACTGTATCAAAATAAATCAAGAATAGTGTAAATTTGTAATTGTAAAATTATATCTTATTGCAACAGGCTATCACGTTTTAAATCTTGGACTGAAGATAATAATGGAGATAAGTATGATATATTGAAGGGATGGACAGAAAGATATACATAGCTTGATGTCTGAATGAGTGTAAATGTGGATGAAATGAATTCAATATAATATAATTAAGACAGTTGATCTCATTTTTATGAGAGATTGTAGCAAATAAATTCATTTACAGATAATAGGTATTTTTTATAAATACGCGAGTCATTTAAGATAGAAAAAATGACACTGGCGTAATCCTTATAATATTAGCAATAAATAATTATTTTACTCTTTGGCATCCAAAGAATAAATTTTTTAGAATCTGTTTTTGAAATTTGGCAAAATCGTTGCAAGGAGTATGTCACCGATACGTTCTGAGCATTTCAAAGTCTTGAAGTGCTGATTTAGTCGTGCGTGAGCATTTAGTACACCATTCGCGAAGAGCGAGTGCACTACAATTTTGACGGCCGGCTGCGGAAGTCGAACACGATCGCAAGGTCGTGTGCAATAGAGGTACGGAAATTTCACGCCAAATTTGCACTCAAATTCCGTCAAATCAGTATTTTTCGTTTTTTATTATACTTTTTTTTCGGCCATAAGTAGAAATATCCTCAGAGGATCATATGACCTTAAACACAACCTTCTAAAGTTTACAAGAAGAAAACTCGTCAAAAAAGTCCTGTGCAATAACGAAGCTTTCCTCAGCAAAATAACATAAATATTTATTCATCTATCTGAGGAGAAGTCGGTAGAGTATTTTGTTTTCGTCTGAAATAACAACCCTGTATTATACCGAATTGAATATAAAATACCACCATATGAAAAAATTCTTTCTTTATCAGGCCTGCATATAGCGATATTGTATTTCTGACACAAATACTAAACTTTAGTTTCATACTCTACTTTTACACATTTTCTTTAAATCTTCAATTTAGAACCGGCGCAGTGGTGCATTTTGGCGATTTCCTGGCCAAAACCTCTGAGAGCTGTAGTATGTTTTCTACGAAGACCAAAATTATTTAGGATTATCTTTACAATGTAAGGGAGCTGCGAACATAATACCAGAATAATGCACTGCTTAATTCTGTGAAATATAAATATTTATTTTTCTAAAGAAACTTGGTTAAATTTTATCAATTCACAAAATGACTTTAGAAAACCGTAGGGATTACTTACATATTAATTGATAACATTTGGCATAAAGAAGCATGATATTAATGCCATCTCACGCCCTCTGCCAGAGAAAAATCATATACAGTGTCCGAAGAACCGGAAAGGAAGAGCACATTTTTCACTGGGGCACATTTCTCCCTTCGGTGATATCGGGCTCAGGCAAATTAGTCAAAGCATATTTGTTCAACAATTTTAACTTTCTTTTGGGAAGATCCCTCAGGCTCGAAATGAAATTAATAGAAGATCTCAACAGACGATTAAACATGTCCTGGATTGTGTGCAGTCTTCAACATGTTCGCGAGAATCCTTATCCATACCGTCTGATATCTTTGTGAATAGATTCTAGGAATGTAAAACCATGAATATTTGGAAACACATTTCTTGGTAGTTTCCAGTGCGTACCACTAAAACAAGGAATGCTGATGGCGTATCCACTGGACATTGCCAATCATTTTTTTCTAAATCTGTTAATTATACCTTCACCTATCCCCGTTATTTCTGAGGAATCTTTATTTCATTAAAAACAATACTGTTCTAATTTCATATCAATAACAATGTAATAGAAATAATTGTTGGTATGTAACCTAGGAGTTATGTAAACAAATATTACTTTCCGATCAATTGTATTTTTGATTTAATTTTTAAACATTTAAAAAGTGTTACGAGTTTCTTTGATGTCACGTACGTATACACACGTTTCATATCACACGTTTCATCGAGCGCGCACTCTTCCCGAGGACGAGTTTTGATGAGACATGTTATGTAATTATTATTTTGATGTAAAATTTTTAATGAAATAAAATATGAGTAATCCAGTCCAGAACATATAATACGTACGTAAATATTATGTTTATGTAATATTAGTAAATAGTCATAATCTATTACAAAAATTAAAATATTAAATTTTTTGGTTTATAATATTGAGTCAATTAGTTATTTCATTAAAAACTCAATTCCTAGGCATCCTAAGAACTGCGTTGTAAAAGCAGTTCCCGTTCTCAGGACGGATATCGACGAGTCATTTTCAGCGATCATGCACGCTCGACGAAAAGGTAATTCTTTGTAGTTACTAATGGGGCAAGTTGGGGCATGATTTTACAACTGGATTTGAAAGAGGATAGATTAAGCTAGTAAATGAAATTAGAAACTTCGCGGAATTCCGCGAAATTGGTAACCTTCAGTCTACGTGAACTTACAAGTATTTTAAATTATTGTATTAATTTGATGCATTTTAATATTTAATCCTACATCGGGGTTATGCATTAATACATTATAAAACATACGTGAAAATACTCTACAAACCTTCAGAAAGAGAATATATACTGCCAGCTTTCTCTGCACAATTTTGTATGCCCACCACATACAAAGTCGGTCTCCCTGTGATACTCTGGCACTGCAGGTCTACCGAACGCCATGAAGGGTAAGTTCAGGTGACTACTGGTGCCAGGGGAATTGACTCAGAGGAACGAAGTGTGCAGAAACAGATGCCCCCAAGTATACAATATGTCGTAGTATTTGCAAAAGTTTAGTAAACGCGATTTCATTTTTGAGGTTTTGGCCAGGATTTCGGGAAAATGCACCACCGTGCAGCGTCATGGCGTACCAGTACATTATATTTGGGATTTCCCCACAATATCCATTCTAAACAAAACTCGTTACAATGTTCAAAAGACAAGAGTATCGAGGTATCTAGTATAGCGGATAAAGATGAATATCAAGGTAGATAGAAGTGTCAAACCGCACGTCACCAAGAGGACACTCGCCACGTCATGACCGCCACCGTTTGCACACTCGCACAAAGCGACCCTTTCAGTAGATGGTATTTCGCTTCAGTAGGCTGATGCCCCGCAGCCCTGGCACCTTAGTCGCTTGCTCTATATTATCAGAGCTGATGAGCAATAGAGTGGTAGCTCACTGCATCAACCGATGTCACTGCAGCGCCTCTGACCGGGAGGTCCTAGGTTTGAGTCCTGACGGCGGCACGATTTTCGACACTGGCTTTCTAGCTAGGTCGAATTCAGTCGCTGTCTGGAGGAGAATTCTAGCGGCCGGCTGCTCTGATCGGTAGTTTTCCGTGCTTTCTCCGATCAACACCAGGCGAATGCCGGAGCAGTACCCTAACAGACGGGCCACGGAGCGCGCGCGATCTGTCCTTTCCATTCCTTGTCCTATCCTCTCCACTTACACGCACTACACTACCACATATTCCGGGAGACCGGTCGGGAGCTTAGAGCTTGTCCCGGCAGGGGCGGTGCCCCGCTGGTGGGAGAGTCCTGGTTAGGGGGGCGGAAACCCCAGTAACCGACGGTAGGTCGGTGCCGGATCTCGCCATCCAGCGGGGGAAGATCACCGCCATCTCTCGAGAAAAAAACATGCACTACACTAACGGGACTAACGACCACAGCAGTTGACGCGCCCGGAAACACGAAAAATCAATCAATCAATGCAATAGAGGTTCTCAAACACCGGAAATATCTAAAAGAAATACAGTCAATATTTCAAATCAACAATTTAGGACAGTTTCAAACCCATTTATATTTGTTGAAAGGCACGTACAGTATTCGAAAGTCCCCATTATCGTTCTCATCCGTTAGCATAGCCCATTGCACGCAAAGGCAGCGCGGCACATGGAGACTTGCAAGAAAGCGAACAGTGAGACAGACCGACCAAGCCGCAGAGGTTGCATTCCCCCCTGCGAACTCGCTTGCGTAAGAGGGCCTTTGAGCAGGGCGATTGTTCGGGTCAGTGGCGTTCAGCCCCGCCGCAGCCCTCTCTCCGCAAGCGCACACCTGCAGCGCAATCGACTGCAATCGAGGTCCTTCCTGCGCGACCCGCTTTTTCCACCAACTCCAGTCGTCGCAAATGCACACTCGCTTTGGACGCACTCCGCTTGCACCGCGGCCCCAGTAGCCGCCGCACTCTCTTTGCCGCGCCGGGCCACTTGTTGTCCAATGGTGTGGCCCTCTCGGAATCCCAATCCGCGGGAGTCCTCGGCGCCGCACTCCCCGGTATTCGGTTTCTTGTGCTTGTATTTCAGAATCACTTTAATCAATCTTTAATGTTTTTCGTCTATTGACACAAACGTTTACACTAGACGACGTACACATCCGTGCACATATAAACAAACACGTACACACGGACACAGACATACGAATGTGAAAACTAACGTTTTAGGTTTAATTCTGTAGTATTGTCCTTCCTTCAAAATTTCTACAGTAAACCCTCAATAACACGAATTTCAAGGGACCCAAATAATCGGAGTTTGTGATATAAAATTTCGTGTCATTCGAGTATTATAAATGTCCATGTTACCGTAATTCCTTGCAGGTAGCAAAATTCTGTTCATGTTAGGGCGAGATTCATGTTAAGAGAGTTGATGCTGACGAGCGTTTACTATATTTTTCTCTCGTGTCACATGAAATGGCTTTTCTAAAGGTTCTCAAGCCTTTTTTCACTCACACAATCAGTTTTTTCACCATCCTATTACTGTTTCCACTCTCGCACCCACATTTTCTCCTCGTACCATGTGACGTTCGTCATCAGCACCCTTCCTCCGACACACACGACCTCGCAGGGAGTATCTCCATGACGCTTGCCGCGCCTTGCATCTCTGTCTGAATACCTCGGAGCGCCCGTAGGGACTCGCAGTTGCCTCCGCCGCTAGTCGCCAAGGCGAGAGCGCGATTCAATTCCGGGTTTCGACACCGCCGCCGCCGCCGCCGCCAACGGAGGCCCCCGCCGCCGCCGCAGCGTAATGGGCGAGATTGTGCTCAAATTAACGAGGGACTCGGCGGTGCGACGCGCGGGCGCGCGGGCGGGCGGGGTTTGAGCCTCGAGAGGGCTCCCCGAGGGATTGACGGTCGCGTGTTGCGCGCCGCGTGGGCTCTGCCGTGCCCCAGCGCCCTCGACGCGGCCCTTGACGGCGCATCCGCGCGCCAGCGCCGCCCGACGCCACGCGGTCCACATTCCTGGGAGGAAGAGCATGCGACAATACTTGAATAAAAATTCTTCAAGACTTCAAGTCGAAGGGAGGAAAGTAAAAGTGACAGAGGAAAATTGTAGTACTGTTTATTGATTATGTACACAATTCGTAAGTATGTAGTTTCTAGAATTTCGAAAAAAACCTTTCTGAACAATTATTTTTTAGATCAACCCTATTATTAAGTGGCTTTAAGATTTTATAAGTGACTATAAGATTTTATAAGTGACTATAAGATTTTATAAGTGACTATATGATTTTATAAGAGATTTTTTCAAGATAATTAATGTTTACTGTGTTCTGTAAGACGAATACGTATTACATTCTTCGAAAACGTTCTTCATTCGCCCTTAGAAAAAAGCTTATGTAAACAAACCTGAGGAATTGCTCCGCCTTGCTTCGATTCTCAATAGCCGACTCCGCTCGCACTACTTTCGGCCACGCGCGCTCAGTGGTCACTCAAACAAAGAACCCGACATCTACAGATCACCAGGCGAATATTAACATTTCTAATAGCTCCGCAAACGCATGTTTACAAACATTAACAGAAAGTATGTGATAGTAAAACTAATTAAATTATCCTTAACAACCAGTTTGGAAAGTGAAATTTTTAAAAAAATCTTTACAAGCATGAAGTGCACAAGTGAATGTCAATATCCAATTTACATTATTTCGACTCTATTAACTAATATTCATCATTTAATCTCATTAAAACAATTTACTTACTACAACTTACTTACAATTTACTAAAACTCTGCTTCAGGAAGAGGTTAAATTCCTTCCATGTCTGAAGCAGATGATTTGGTGTTGGAAGAGGAACCTTCGGTGATGACTATCACAACACTGCTACTGAAGCCATCTACTTTCCTCATCCTCTGTTCCTCTTTAATAGTATGTACACACCAGCGTTTTGGCGTCACTTTAGAAATACCTTGCTTGAGAAGTTCTGAAAAGCGCTAAAAATGTATTTAAAACGTTCAATGCCCCCGGTTTCACCACTCCGTAATAGTTTACCATTGTAGTGTTTCACTACGGATGGACATGCACCCCTCTCCGACATCTTCAAGCGAACGTTTCGAACTGCTTGACAAAAATCTCTAAACTGATCTGCTTTGCTTCGCATGAACATACCGCTGCCCACCGTGCGTGACTAAACTTGCGGCTAGCGCTGGACATGTAACTATCACCGACATCGATATCTCCTTTTCCGGAAGGGCAAGCGTGGGAACAATGGTCTTCTTATTTTGCAATCTGAATTATACATTGTAAGTTTCATCTCGAATTTTAACATTGTGAGAGATATGAACCACTACATCGAAAACTATTTTCTTCTGCACATGAGCACGCCTGACGTTGTAACGCGTCAATTAACCAATGGCAAGAAACCCAAAGCACATGCAATTGTTTACATCCATTTTTTTCTGAGGGCGAACGAAGAATAGTGTGATCAAATACGCAGAGAGATTAAGTAAGACACTCATTTGCTTTCTATTTGAAAACTGCTACAAGTTAAAACATGATTATAATTTTATTTTCCTTACTTTCAGTATTCTTTCCTGTTTCTTCCAATAGCATGTTCTTGTTACATTCCTGTGCATTAAAGTACGATACGCAGCAACACAATATAAAAATTATTTTTTGTAAGGTTCGTACGTAGTTTAAACCGGGCTGATACATTTCACAAATAAAATGTTGATTATTTTTGTGCCGGCACTGCAAAAAATGTTCGGTTACATATAATAATGGATAATTATGTATTATTATTATTATTATTATTATTATTATTATTATTATTATTATGTTTCGAAATTGCCTTCAATGCATATTTTGGCAGCATGAATTTCGTGGCGAATCCGCGAGCCTCATGAGGTTGCGATAAAATACGAAGTTAAATGAAGCGCTCCCTAACACTCAGTACTCGCGCTATGTTTTGTCACACAAGTTGTACGCTAAGCGTATTTTGTTGAAAAAATGAACACCGTAAGGTCTGAATAATGTTTGGATATAATTTTCATTTAGTTTCATTTGAAATGTGTGTATATATATATATATATATATATATATATAATTTAAATAATAATAATAATAGTAATAATAATAATAATAATAATAATAATAATAATAATAATAATAATAATAATAATAATAATAAAATTAGCATATTAGTGTTCAGAACAATTTTTGCATTTGATGACTTTAAGAATATGTTCATTGCATGCAAATTTCTTGCACCAGTTTGTAACAAGCGTAGTAATAATTGTAGTAGTGCGGTTTTTGCTCTTCCGCAAATGTGACAGTGATTTTTTAATTTTGTTGGTGGTTCTTCTAGATAATCACGGCTTCCAGATTTTGTAAATGTGCGGACAAGCAATGTTTTATTCCACTTTTTAACCTTGTCTTTGCCAATGGAAACGTCTCTACACTCTGCTTGAATAATCGCTAGCAAAACCAAGCTCAGAATACGTGACATGTTCACATTCGGCAACTATAAGTTCTTCCTTAACATCACTTGCAGCATCGCAAATTTCGTCTTCTGACGATTCTTCACGATATATATATATAAATATATATATATATATATATATATATATATATATATATATATATATATATATATATGGTGCGCCGACAATAATACCAAAAATCAGTTTTATTTTAAAAAGTTGATTTTATGCGAACAAAATACTTCTTTCAAACATGGAATGTAGTTCTAAAAATTAGAGTAATTTAGTGTTCTTTTGCGTGCACAAATGAGCGTAATTTTTGCTGGGGTGCAGCTAGTAAAATTATACGAGTAAATGATTGAAGGTAAGCATTTACTGCCAATGAGTTGTAAAGATATGCAGTAATATTACGTACGCCCAAATAAGAAATGATTTGGAGTAATCTACAAGGTAAAGTTGGGATAAAATTGATGTCATTAATGCCTTTTCGTTGATGTTTCATAGTTGGACGGTGTTCACATCTAAATTAATTTGTTACCCATAATCGCATGTGTGATAGATTGATATCGGACTTAAAACATCGTAATGAGCAGACAGGAAACAAACAGAGCTACAAAACCTTAACACGAATCGTGCATTTTTACTGATAGACTACTTGTTTCCGTATCAGTTTAAGTGAAAAAAACTATCAGATTATCTCACTGAATACCTTCTTACAAAGGCCACTATCTCACATATATTTGCTTTCTTGTCGGTAATTTAAATTATTGTAGTTCTTGAAATTATTTAAATACTGCATTAATTCATTTTTCTCTTAGGTACACAAGAGAAATCTATGGTTCATCGATTGAATTTTCAATTTTGTTCAAAATCATATATGCAATACATTACTGATAGCTAATTGTTTGCTTAAACCTCCCGTGCGTGACCATTTATCACTGTTATGAAAATATGAGAGCAACGCAAATCCGTCAGTTCCCGAAATAGCCGCCGATACTCTATTTTCAACGCGCCTCCCCCCTTTGCTTTGATGTGCTCGGTCGTTGGCGCGCACGCGGTCGGGGGCTGGCATGCGTGAAGAGGCGCGCGTGGGGAGCGAGAACTTGGTGCAGGCACTGGAGCGCGTCAGCATCCGCTTCAGGCGGCCTCGGCGGCGCAGGCGGCACGCGCCACTGGAGCGGGCGAGCGGGGGGGCTGTGATCCGGCCAGGGTGACGTCCTCACAACAGTGAAAAGGAGGAAGGAGAAATTGGATTGAGCCCTAAATGTTTGAAAAAAGTTGTTGGAAAATGGAAGGAAAGTATAGTATTACTATATTTATAAAATTAAACTCCCCACAGTTTTTCCTCACAGAGGCCAGCTTGAACAAAGCTGTACTTCTTACACCGTCTGGTGTTCAATTCACTCATTATCCGTAACTAGGGTCTTGGAAGGTGGTGTCACTGTCCCCCGCCCACTTTCCGCTTTCCTCTCTCTCTCTGGTTTACCTGGCAAGGACCCCACCTAGCGATAATCCGCTGAGATTTTCGCGGCCCTTCTCTTCATCGCCTAGACCCTGCCTTATCCTTGGATCCTTAGCGGAATGCTGGTTAATGATAAGATATGGTGAGGAATGATGAAAGCAGCATAACGGTGGAACGCAAGAAGGAACGGGAGTATTCAGAGAAAACAGTCCGCGACCCCGCTTTGTCCAACAAAACCACTTGATCCGACTGAGGTGAAACCTGCGCACGAGCGGCGGATGGCGTTTACTCTAACCCCTACTCCAGAGCTCGATTTTTATTCATAAGATCCATGAAGAAATGACTAGCTGACGTGGAATTGTTCATGAGAAATGCATTTGTAGAGCTTGTAAATGTGCACGTCGGCGTCACGTTGTAAAAAAATGTATGTCCCTCTTTCGTTAATATCTTGTGCAGTATATTGGTTTTGAGTTGAAAGAACCCTGAAGTTTTATTTAAAAGTATATCAAGAATGAAAGACTCCTTAGGTATCGTGCATCAGTTGAAAATCTACAGAAAAAAATCAGGTAAAAGTCAGACTTGGTTCTTAGACATCTCAGTCTTGGCGAAACTATTCTTAACACTATTGATGACGAAAATGAGGAGAATCGGTATTATTTAAGAATTATGATTTTCAGGAGAGGAAGTTGGCGTTCAAGAGAGGGTAGAAATTGCGGAGCCGGAGAAGAAAATATGCTAAGACGAGCACGATGATTACGGTGATATTATGTACGATCACGGCGATAGGAGGAAAACAAGAATGAGGAGAGGATAATTATGACATTACCAACAGCGCACGTCGAGAATGTAGAACCTTTTATGCTGGATTATACTGAATCGCCTCTCATACATCTGGCATATGCCTCTCATACATCGCCGACGGAAATAAAGTCGAAAAAAGTTTTTTTTAATATGTTCTTTCTATTTACATTAAAAATTACATATTAAAAAATAAAAGAAGGGGAAGTAGTGGCCAAAGTAGATGGGGTATTTGAAGGAGGAGATAGAAAAACAACAAAGAGGTGAGGTAGGGAAAAGAACGAGAAAATTCCGTAATCTCTAGGAAGGGTCTTGAGAATCGGAGAGGTTGGTGGGGGATGGGCGATTTGAAAGATAGAACAGTGAACTGGACGTTTTGTGGAAGGATTGCGGCGATGGTTTGCAATCCCAGAGCCAATGACAAAAGCTCGCGAGAAATGTGGAACACGAGAACGAAAACCTGCCGTACGTAGTCCCACTTAAGAGACGAACGTCATGTACATTTGGCGAGGTCATGTTTTAAATATTATTATTTTTTACAAGGAAATGTGTCAATAAAATGGAAATTAATAAATAAGTAAAATAACCTCCTAATTACAAAACCACTTCTGCTAACTGCTTAGAAATGTTCTGGTGCAGTCATAGAGCATCAACACTTTCTTGAGAAGTGTACGCATACACGTACAAAATGATTTTGCCGTCAATACAGTAATGGAGTCTTAACTCCAACTGGAATATTCAGTGAAATGAAATGACTCAACAAATCTTTTTCTTTAGCAGCTTATCCGTACACGAACGTGTTGGTGCATGGTTACTTACAATCTAGTACTATTTGAGCATAAACTCACAATGCAGATAGAAACACGAACACGAAAAAATACTAGCAAACAGCCGAAACATCATCAGGCGAGAAAACATACTCAGCTCTTGACTTGCACTCTACTCTCAAGAATTCCACTCATTAATACCTTCCGTAACAGAATCTTCTATGGTTGACATGCGTGGACAGCGTTGGACGCATCCATCTCATTGGAAGCTTCTACGCCCTTCTGGGTCCCAGGCCCACATTCGACCGGGAGAGGTGGCTCAGGGCATCTACTGATGTCACTGCAGCGCCTATGACCGGGAGGTTCTAGGATCGAGTCCCGAAGGTTGGGGGGGGGCAGGATCTTCGACACTACATAGCTAGGTCGAATTCAGCCCCTGTTTCGATAAAAGTCGGCCGACTACCCTGATCGGTAGTCTTCCGTGGTTTCTACGATCAATACCAGACGAATGCCGGAGCAGTACCCTAACAAATGGGCCACGGATCGCGCGCGATCTATAATCTCTACCTTGTCCTTTCCTCACCCCTTACTTACACACACTTACATGCACTGCTCTACTACACATGCCGGTGGGAGCTTAGAGCTAGTCCCGGTTGGGATGGAGCCTGGCTGGCGGGAAATACCTGGTTGGGGGAACCCCAGCCCTCGGTAGGTCGGCGCTGGATCTCACTATAGAGAGGGGGAAGATCACAGCCACCTCTCGAAAAAATCACATGCAGTACACTTATGGAACTAATGACCTTAGCAGTTGACGCGTCTAGAGTCACTAATCAATTAATCACTCGGAAGTTTTTAAGCCCTTCTGGATTTCAGGCCCACATCCGATGGCAAAGAACAGTGACGGCGAGGGGCTGGTCAGAAGCTTACAGACTGTCTCGACTGGGGTGGTGCCTCACTGGCGGAAAATACCTGGTTGAGGGAAATCCTAGTCGGCAGTACGTAGGCCCTGGATCTCACCATCGAGAGAGGAAAATCACCGCCACCTCTCGAGAAAAACATATGAAGTAGACGTACGGGACTAACGACAGCAGTTGACGCGCCGGGATTCACTAACCAATGACTCGCAGCTCTGCGCCCTCCTGAATCTCAGGACTACATCCGATGGCAAAGAACAGTGACGGCAAAGGGCTGGTCAGAAGCTTAGAGATTGTCTCGACTGGTGTGGTGCCCCACTGGCGGAAAATACCTGGTTGAGGGAAATCCTAGTCGGCAGTACGTAGGCCCTGGATCTCACCATCGAGAGGGGAAAATCACCGCCACCTCTAGAGAAAAACACATGAAGTAGACGAACGGGACTAACGACAGCAGTTGACGCGCCGGGATTCACTAACCAATGACTCGCAGCTCTGCGCCCTCCTGAATCTCAGGACTACATCCGATGGCAAAGAACAGTGACGGCAAAGGGCTGGTCAGAAGCTTAGAGATTGTCTCGACTGGTGTGGTGCCCCACTGGCGGAAAATACCTGGTTGAGGGAAATCCTAGTCGGCAGTACGTAGGCCCTGGATCTCACCATCGAGAGGGGAAAATCACCGCCACCTCTCGAGAAAAACACATGAAGTAGACGTACGGGACTAACGACAGCAGTTGACGCGCCGGGATTCACTAACCAATGACTCGCAGCTCTGCGCCTCCTGGATCTGAGGCTCCATCCGATGGCCATGAGCAGTGGCGGCGAGGGGCTGGTCAGAAGCTTAGAGATTGTCTCGACTGGTGTGGTGCCCCACTGGCGGAAAATACCTGGTTGAGGGAAATCCTAGTCGGCAGTACGTAGGCCCTGGATCTCACCATCGAGAGGGAAAATCACCGCCACCTCTAGAGAAAAAAACATGAAGTAGACGAACGGGACTAACGACAGCAGTTGACGCGCCGGGATTCACTAACCAATGACTCGCAGCTCTGCGCCCTCCTGAATCTCAGGACTACATCCGATGGCAAAGAACAGTGACGGCAAAGGGCTGGTCAGAAGCTTAGAGATTGTCTCGACTGGTGTGGTGCCCCACTGGCGGAAAATACCTGGTTGAGGGAAATCCTAGTCGGCAGTACGTAGGCCCTGGATCTCACCATCGAGAGGGGAAAATCACCGCCACCTCTAGAGAAAAAACATGAAGTAGACGAACGGGACTAACGACAGCAGTTGACGCGCCGGGATTCACTAACCAATGACTCGCAGCTCTGCGCCCTCCTGAATCTCAGGACTACATCCGATGGCAAAGAACAGTGACGGCAAAGGGCTGGTCAGAAGCTTAGAGATTGTCTCGACTGGGGTGGTGCCCCACAGGCGGAAAATACCTGGTTGAGGGAAATCCTAGTCGGCAGTACGTAGGCCCTAGATCTCATCATCGAGAGGGGAAAATCACCGCCACCTCTCGAGAAAAACACATGAAGTAGACGTACGGGACTAACGACAGCAGTTGACGCGCCGGGATTCACTAACCAATGACTCGAAGCTCTGCGCCCTCGTGGATCTGAGGCCTCCATCCGATGGCCAAGAGCAGTGGCGGGGGGCGTCTGCGTCTGCCGAGGGGCCTGCCACGAGAGTGCGCCCGTCGCTGTTGCTCGATGATCAATCTTGCTTCGCTTGACACCGCCCCCGTAACGAACGCATACCGGCACAAAGCGGCTTAACCCGTAAACGTGATTTATGCCGCGATAAAATCCCTCGCGTAAATATTTAATGTGAGCTAATTTTTTCCCTGCTGCCTTGTTACGTGCTTACACCGGAATTAGATTTGGCGGTTTTGGATAGCGAGACCAGGTTTCCGTGGGACGACTGAGCAATGTTTTATAGTTCTTTGCTACAGGTGAAAACAATGAAAATTGATAAAACGGATATCGCTATTTTAGCAGGATTGTAAAATTATGAAGTACACGCATGTATGGAATTATTCTACTTCTGGGAAATATTTAACCTACAGTTCCTTGTACGTCGTTACATAAAAATATTAAACAGTAGTAATATTTTCTCTAGAATTCAATTAAATATACATTAGAATTATCATATTGTAGAGTTTTTAGATTTTCTAATATATTTTCTTGGAAGCAGTAGAGAACATGAGACCGGCGTTCGAATCGTCCATGCTTGTCTGTTCGGACATGATGGGGCTCTCCCAATCATTACGGCTTCCAAAATCATCTACCAACACACGGCTTTCCATTCATGGCCATCCTGAAAGGAACAGAGCTTGAAGACTGTGCACCTAATTATGCGTTTCAGCTAGGCTGTGGCCTCGAATCCCACCCAAGGCATGAATGCCTTCGTGTGTATTGGCATGTTGGGCATCCGCAGCACATGTATCACCCTTCAATCCCAATCCTTCTCTTAACTATTATCTTTTCGTTTGTGTCAGTGTGGAGAAGACCTCTGTTCTGCGACATTAGGGCCTACGGACCACACCATCAGCCGCATCGTCTAGCATCCACATCCTCTACGGTGTGGGGGCGGGCTACGGCCCTGATGGGTCCACGAAATTGATTTGTCCGGCTATTCTACGCAGAAGATTGAAATGGACTCACCAGCCACGTCGTGCCGGTGGACGGGGAGACGAGTTCGTGTTACAGTGGTTCACTAGAAAAACTTATCACGCGGACAAGGAAAAACGTCTACGAATATCGAGCGGCGCCAAAGACGTAAAACAAGAGTACTGATAGTACATATTTTCCACAAAAGATGAACAAAAAAATAAAAGTACAATTCAGAAATTTGCTCAATGAATATTTCAGCAAACAAGAGAATGCTCATCCAAATATCTATTTCATAATATAATCTCTAAATGTTCTTGCCGAAATTCTATAAATGCAAACTTAGTAGATACTGGGGCATCTAATGAAAAATTGGTTCATTCTTTAGAGTTAGGCATTCGCTTAAATGTTGTGGTACGCCGTGATAGTTATTATTTTTATCTTTACGCGCATATGCAGTAAACCGATATTATTGTGCGCTACGATTAATTTTGATGGGTATATCTAATTATTTCTATTTATTATTGAATCAGTTTCTAAGCTTCATGAACATTGCCGGAAAGGAAGAATTATGGTGATTATATTTTGAAGATATGTTGTGAATCACGATGGAATTACGATGGATAGAGAGGGAGGGAAAAAGAGAAAATCTCGAGAAAACATATCTGGAACCTGCTGTGTTCAACACTAATTTTACAGGAATTGACCCCGAATATTACCCCAACCTCGCACAAAGACCGGTCTCATCGCTACACTATAGATCACCCCTAAATTTAATGTTCAAATGGCTGATTTATTATTTTGCGTTTCCGGGCGCGTCAGCTTCTTTGATCATTACTTCCGTAAGTGTTGTGCATTCTATCTCATCTTCTATCTCACTGGTGTTCCTTTCCCCTTTGGAAGTGAGATCCCGCGCTGACCACCTTATCAACTTGCGAACGGGGCAGGCCTCTCCCTTCAGGGAACGGGGCATCGCCGCCGCAACCGGAATAATCTAAATTTCCGTCTACTCACCTGACATGCAAGAAAACACAATGCATGTACATTTAAATGTGTCTATGTAAGGAGAGAGGAAGGGACAAAGATGAGAAAGAAATGGTGGCGCGCGGTCCGCAGCCCGTTTGTTAAGGCACTTCTCCGCCATTTACGTGGCATTGTTCAACAAAACCACAGTTCACAGCAGAACAATACAGATCACAGCAGTCAGCCGCTAGAATTCTTCACCAGATAGCGGTTGAATTTAATCTAGCTGTATAGCTAGTGTCAAAAATCAGCCAACATCGGTACTCGAACCCTGCAACCCCCATCAACAACTGATGTCACTGTAGCGCCTCTGACCTATGTTCGGTTCGAGTTTCCTAGGTTCGAGTCCTGACGGCGGCACGATTTTTTACACTAGCTTTCAAGCTACGTGGAATTCAGTCGCTGACTGGAGGAAAATTCTAGCGGCCGGGTGCTCTGATCGGTAGTTTTCCGTGGTTTCGCCGATCAACACCAGGCGAATGAGCAGTACCCTAACAAATGGTCCACGGACCGCGCGCGATCTTTCCTCCCTCTTCCTTATCTTATCCTCTCCACTTACACACACACACACACACACACACACACACACACACACTTACACTAATATACAATACACTGTCACGCTTGCCGGGAGACCTGTTCGGAGCTTAGAGCTTGTCCCGGCGAGGGCGGTGCCCCGTTGGTGGGAGACTCCTGGCTAAGGAGAAACCCCGTTAGCCGACGGTAGATCGGCGCTGGATCTCGCCATCCAGTGGAAGAAGATCGCCGTCATCTCCCGCGGGAAAAAACATGCACTACACTTGCGGGACTAGTGACCTAAGCTGTGGATGCGCCCGGAATCATCAACCAACCCTTCCGAAACGCCATAGAGTTAATTAAGTGAATCAGTGAGTTATGATTTCAATGCCGACCCCATACTTCCTGCGTCATTCCATTCGTCCCCGCCGCGCGCGTGCGCAGCGTGTGGTTTGGCCTGCAGGCGCTCGCACTCGCGTGCCGTCGACGCTGCGCTGGGGCGGGGGCGGGGCGGCGGCGGGGCACGGGCCTCGGGGCGGATACCTCGCTTGTTTGGAAAGCGTGTCGAAATGAAAAGAAAACAGAAACCAATTCCCCTTTAAACACACGAGACGTCGCCTTCCCACTCTCACTGCCAGCACGCACTCACCCATGTTGGATTGCGCGAGGCACCTCGTGCACAGAATGAGAGGAGCAAGCCTACTTTCACATGCGCATATGATTAAACAATACCTATGCAATAGGTATTGCCATAACACATATACGATGTATGCGGGTTAGCTTTCAAAATGTAGGGTATTTGTTAAATTGATTGATTGATTGATTAGTGATTTCGGACGCGTCAACTACTATGATCATTAGTCCCGGCAGTTCAGTAGTGCGTGTTTTTGTTCAGGAGGCGGCGGTAGTCTCCTCCCGCTGGATGGCCAGATCGTCGACCTTCCGTCGACTAGCGGGGTTTTCTCCAACGAGGTATCTCCCACCAGCGGGACACCGCCCCACAGCGATCAATTTTGCTTCGCTAGGTCGACAAAAATCATTTCTCAAAATCCGAAATCCGGAGGGCGTAGAAATGCGAAATTTCGCTCAAACACTAAGAATATTAATCTATATAAACTGATACATGAATAACGTCTATTCTGACTGTTTCACTGTAACAATATTTAGCGAAAAAATTCAGTGTATATGTTTGTCGCAATTATAAACGGCAGTCACTCTTTGGCCAAACATAATGAGGCAACACTAAATAATTTTTTTAACTTTCGCCATACTCGTCATTGGCACTCCCACGAGCAGGCGCATGCAGCATTCAGAGATGCGCCTTCGAAATATACTTAGTTTCAAAAGACGTGGAATAATACAAAAAGTAGTCTGATTATCTAAGACACTTCATTGAGTATGTTTTTCTTCAATTTGAAATAATCCTAAAATATAGTAGAAGATTTTCTAGGATTGTCCCAGAGAATTTCGTCAGGTTGTGCTGTTCTTGCGGACACTTGCAGAGGGACAACGCTTGAAATGAACATATCCGCGTCCCACGCAACAGTTTCTCCCTCCGAGAAATGTTGCTTGTAGGTGCTGTGACCTCCACTTCCATCACAATCCCATTTCCAAATCATTTGCAATTTTTCTCAGTTTTTCCATCACAAATTTTCGAAATATTAGTAATGATTTCCTGGGTTTTGCACAAACGCATTAAAGTGAAATCAAGAATGTCCTGAAGGTTAATTTGAGCCAAAGAATCAGTTAGAATAACTGTTAACTAAAAGTTAGAATAATCCGGACAACATTGATTTTTAACTTCCAATATTTTGTAGTAAGGAGGATAGAGTATGCATATTTTTCTGAGCCCCCCTTCTCTTAGTATTATGTATGCGTTGCGAGTCATTTTCATGTCTAATATTAAACCTAGTGCTTCTTCTGGAGAATAGCATTCTGGCTGTGCTACATTGGATTCTGCTGCGCGCTTCATTCTACCCAGGGTTCTAGGAGTACTAGTTGACGCCTGTTCTATGACATCGGAAACCTTCCTTTGACCACTTAATCTGAAACTGCACTGAGCGGCAAATGACAATTCAGAGGAGCTTCATTCTGATAACATGTCGCTGACCTTTCGCTTTTTTCCTCTTTCGCTGCTTTCGTGAAAGAGCTTCTTAGGCCTTCCTCGTCGCGTTGTGGGGGTTTTCGAACATTCGGAAACACTGAACTGTTCACTGAGCCATGCAGAAAATTTACTAGACAGCTTTGTTTCTACTCGGTGACACTGTTTCCAACGCTTTGCGAGATTGTAAGAAAATGTCCTGATCTTGTGAATTTCCTTCTCAGTTCACTTCGACACTTTGTTAAGTCCCAATCGTGATATAATGTAATTAAATAAATAATTTTTGTTTTCAAGTGTCGTGACATTCTGAACGCCAACTCCTCTACGCACGAACTCGAACAGTTCCCAGTGTGATAGTGCCGCGCGAGAGTGTAGTTCCTATAAAAGAAGAGCATATCTCAGAAAGTTGCGGATGGCTGCATGAAATATTGTACCAGCGCAGAGAAGAAAAGTGTGGTAACGAGTCAGTACAATTTTGAACGCGAAAATAAATGATCTTTTTTTTTTGTAGAGCTACACAAAATTTGAATCACGTAAAATCCATGTACATAAAACATAAGTGTTAAAATAATTTTTTTATCAGTATAATTTCGAGAAATACCTTCAACAATTTGTGTTATCAGAGAGAGACATACCTGTCTCACAATGTTCCATGTCGATGCAGTCGAATTTCAGCATGCAGAGAACAGTAAAGACACTTCATCAGAAGCTTGCTGAATCCCGACTGGAGATAAACGGGCGGAAGCGCACAGACGGCCGACTTCCGGACGTTGCCACATCGTGCCCATTGTTGCCGGTGTGTTCTCAAACACATTTCCGTGTGCTCTGGTTAATATTCTTTGAAGTAAAAGCGATTTTAACCTTTTTCAAGAAAGTTGATTCTTGTATTTTTGTCCAGCTAGCGACGCGAAATTGATCAGTGTGCGCCGCCACAGCCGGGAGCGGATGGGAGACTTTTCGCGCACGCTAGTATTATGGTTATTAGGAAACTTGCATTCGCATTATAGTAAGAAAGTTAAATGCACCATTATTTAGTACCTGGTATTAATTAAAATA
Source organism: Teleogryllus occipitalis (assembly GCA_011170035.1). NCBI lineage: Eukaryota > Metazoa > Arthropoda > Insecta > Orthoptera > Gryllidae > Teleogryllus > Teleogryllus occipitalis. The sequence continues at coordinate 131,771 of BLKR01003020.1, read as the reverse complement.
TTCCTCAGAATTATTTACCTTTTATTTATTTTATAGGTACTAAGACAATTAATCTATTATTTTTTAAGTGTTATCAACTCAGACTATTCATCATTAGAATAGTTTGTTGTAGGATTTTTGAGAACATTTGACATAAACAATCGATTTAGGGACCTTAATTATTGTCTTTTGAGGGAGATCTGAAATTTAACTTAATATGATCCTATTAATACTTATTCAATTAATAATAATTTATGAATCTTATAAGGGTCTTTTATGCACGAATAGTCAATGTCATTTTCTCACGGCAAACTCAAACTACTTTCCTTTGATAATTCAATTATTTGGATTCACAAACATTCTTTGCGTTGTAATCCAAACATGGGAGGGATGATTTCCCTCCACACATTGGTGCAGGCCCCTGAGTAAAAAAGTCACATTTCATGTGTATCTAATAACTGGGACAATCTCGTGGCCATTCGGAGCGCGTAACGACCGGTAACCTGCAAAAGCGCATTATCTTGTAGCTGTTCGCCGCTTCCAGGCGACAACGAGCAACTTCTCTTCCTCTCTCTCTCTCTCTCCCTGCTGCGCTTCAGCAGAGTGTCGCTTTCTTTGCCGTCGCCAGAGACCCAAACTTGCTCCCACCAACCACCGCTACCACCCACTGCCACACGCTCCTGCCCATCGCCGCTCCCACCCACCACCAATTCCACCCACCGCCACTTCCCTCCACCGCCACTCCCACCCACCGCCGCTCCCCCACCCACCGCCGTACTAACCACCTCTATCATCACCAGCCACCGTTCCAGACCCGACATTCTCATCGTCACTCAAATCGGTTCTCTCAACGCCTCCGCTCGCCGCTCCCGCAGCCCCATCACTGGCACCGCCCCGGCGTCGCCACGGCCTGTTCCAACTCTCGCAGCCGCAGCCCCGACGCCGCGCGCCCGCTCTTGGCCGCCTGCCGGGCGGATCCATCCGGAAACGGAACCAACGCCTCCGCGGATCAATAACACTTTCCCTTTTCTACGTGCTCTTTTGCTGCGACTGCACTTTTTGGTCGTTAGTTCGGGAAACTATCTGGTTATTTGTTGGGGTCTTTCCAGAAGCTACGGCACTTTCTGAAAGAGCATTATTTAAAAGAGTAATAAAACATTTTACTCGTTGAATTATTAACTCAAAAATGATCTGAAAATTTATCGTTAAAAATATTCGAATAACAATCGGCTATTATTCAAAAGAATATTAACTGAAAAAATCAAAAAGTGCAATGTTGCATCAATGTTCAATTGCAAAAAAGACAAAAGTACAACATTGTTACAATTTTGTTTCGCATTATTTATTTATTTATTTATTGAAACACTAAGAAAACACGTTGAATTTTAGAAGTGAACAAAATCGAGTGCTTTTCTGACGTGATAATTTACAATTTAAATTCTGTCAGTCGTATCTTTCGACTAATGATTCTGATTTCATTTCTGCTTAATGCACTGTATTCAGTACATATTCCGTGAAATAAAATGTAAAGATGTCACAGTAAAACGAAATATTACGGAATTTGTTCCGTTCGAATACTTATTTTTTGCACTGACACTTGTAGTATAGGGAGGAAAAATAAGAATATACTTTACTCGGAATATACATAAACCGTCACATAAACCTTATTTGAAACACAATTACTTCTTTTAGCAATAATATCAATAAAAGAATGCCCGTTCACTTTAGTGCCTAACGTCAGGCATTAGTCTGAGTAGTCTGTACACATACTGCAAAGTTATTAATCAAATTAAAAACCCTAAATTCATAAATATATAATATCAAGAACATTGGTGATTAATGGGCTTCAAATATATAATCAATTACCGATAACTCTGAAAGATACTAAGTCTTTGAATATTGTCAAACATAAGATATAGATTTCGATTTTAAAACATGATGATAATGATATAAACAAGTTAATTGAAGTATTAACGTTTTTAAATACCAAACGAAAAATTAACAAAAGTTGTTTAAAAAAATCTTGTAAATGTCATGTAATTTAGCAGATCTTTTTCTCTCAGAAGAATTATGACTTTCCCGTAAAGAGTCGCGATCAAACCTTTTTCCCTAGTGAATAAAATTCTGCTTGAATATGTTTTCAATTCCCTGTCTTTTCGAAACGTGAACTCATAAATACTGAATAAAAATCGTATTAAAAGCGTGATCAAAGATGGGCGTTCAAAGCCTATGTTATTTCGTGTGTATCTAAACGCATAAGGAAATGTTTAAGCGTGTATGTGTTTACGTTGAAACATATTTATGTTTAAATATATATGTGCTTATATGATTTTTTGAATTCTTTAGTAGCCTCCATATATATATATATATATATATATATATATATATATATATATATATATATATCCATGGACCCTAATTTTAACTTTATATCTTTGAATTGTTCTATTTTTGTTTCCAGAAAGGAAATCAATGTGCTGCAAAGAAAGGAAATTGCCGGACATGATGTCGCAGACTTCCGTTGACTTTGAAAGGGTTAATGTGCGTCTGCGGTTCCCTATAACCATCTGAGCCAGTGTCTCTCTCTCTTTCTCTGAGGGTCGCCATCGGCGGGGTCCTACTCCCTGTGATGGTCCTGCGAGCGAGCGTCGCCACAGTGACCACGCAACCCCGCCCCCTTTTGGCCCGCTTTTTGCGACTCGCCCGGCTCCCTCCCCTCTCCCCACCCCGCAAACCGCGTTAATTTGCATCGCGGAGCCGAACAAACGGAAATTTACATGGAGAGGAAGAATAAACGGCGGCGTCTGCCGAAGAAGAAAAACACGACGCCAAACAATGGGCGGCGCGGCGATGTTGGGCGATGAAATATTGCGCCTGCCAATCCGACCACATACGGCGGGCTATCTGAAATCTATAAAGAGCAAAATTGGCGTTCGTTATAAAAATTCTCTGCGCTCATCCGGAACTTCGCAGCTTACTGAATTGCGCGCACGCGGAATTTTCTTTGTGTTGCTCCGCGGGGAGTTTTCTTCCGGGAGTTTTGTTTCGTGGGGAAACCCGATATTCAATTTTGTCGAGCCGGAACTAATCTTGGAAGAGAGTCGGTTTGGTTCTGTTCGTGTGCGTTTGGAAAATGTGGTTGAGATTGCTGGTGAGCATTGAACACAAAATTTGTGACCCAGAGAAGATGAGAAAATGGAGCTTTCAGACTTACATGAAATAGATTTTTGATTAAAATATTTGTAAAGATTTTTAGTGAATAATTATTTATATTTTTGAGCTTGAAGTCTCAACATTCAAAAACATATAATTGATATTTTCCCTTAACTTATCTACCAGCGTTTGTTGAGGTCAGTTGCATGATAGGGAACGCAAAGAACTCAGTTTAGTTAACAAAATGATTTGAATAATTACTGGATAAAAATCTCATGATATTCAACATATATATTTTCTAAAATGTCTGTTCTTATAAATTCAGTGGTGGTATTTCATAATATAACTTAAGAAATAATGAAACCACAACAATAAAAAAATCAATATTTATTGAAACTTTAGTACCCAATGTCAATTTTTGGGAACACTTTTTTCGTCTTCAGGGAGTCTTTAAGAATGCAGAAGGAAATATAAAAAATAACATTAAAGCATGTAAGGTCAAATGCAAATAAAAGGAATAATGTATAAGAAAAATAAATGAAAGAGAAATTACTTAATAACAACTACTTACTACCCAAGGAACATGGATCACACTAAAAAACAACAACAGCCAATCAGTGTGATTGAAATGTTCCACTTAACTGTTTGACTAGTCTGACGAAGCACGACTAAATTGACGCGAAACCGCGAAGTTATCAGCACGAGTTTAGTGCCGCCAGTCAAGGTTTAACTAAACTGACAACAGTGCCATTCATCGAAGATTGACTTGTTGCAATTACTGTACACTTTTAAATACAGCTTGGACGTTAGAGCTAAAATACAATTCCCTATCAATAGGACATTTAATTGCCAGAAGACACAAAGTTTTATATCGTACACTAACGCGTGCTGAACCTAACGCCTAACTGAATTTTCCTTACGCTGTCCGGAGGTACCTCGGCATGAGCTTGAAAGGATGAGAATTAACTTGGACCAATAGAAATGGATTGTTTGAAAGTTACTAGAACATTCTGGCACAAATTGTTGACGGCACCGCGCTATTGTGGACGTCGGAGATTCCTAGTATATTGCGCCAACGCGCTCATGGCGTGATTTGCGAGGCAAGTGGACGCTTGGGCAAGAGGTCAGCGCTGAGGACCTCATCGCATCCCGTGGCACGCATGGCGGCAGGGACGTGCGGCGTTTCAGCATCGAAAGATAAGGGACCTGTATATTGCATGAAATAAAACTTAGATACAAGTATAAAATTTGTGCTAATATGCCGCCGCAAAAATACAGACATACATGTAATTGCAGTAAAAGATAAGTTACTTGGTTTTTGTTTCGGAGCAACCAACATAGAAAACGTTCTTCAAAACTGTTTTAATAATTTGTTGCGCCTTCATTAACGCAACGCGTCTCCAAACCTTTGTCGGTGTTGAGGGCTTGCGTATATTATAGGAGTAAACCTCCATTAAGTTTTATTTTTGTCAAGTCTCGCCATGTCGCAGTCCGTCAGTGCCTTTTATCCCTTCGGGTAAGGGCTCGACGCAGTTAGTAATCAGAATTCCCAAACAGTCACCCTACTAGTAATCCGCGGAGACTAAAATTGCTTAAGATTCGTGACTTCAGGGAGGATAAGTTAGCAATTCGGCTAGCGACACCGGCTACTAATTATTGATAATATTTAGAGCTTGCATTTTTGAATACTATTTCTATTACAATTCCCCCCCCCCCCCAGATTCTTACAAAAACTGCAATGAAGAGAATTAGGTTCATTGAGTGGCACGACTTGAAGTTTAATCAATATTATTTTCTCAAAATATTTAAATTTCATGTGTGATAAACAAAACGCAAATATTATAAATTTCACTAGTGTAATATAAAACTTAAGAACTATTGCAATATTTTACAGGCTATTTCGTTTTCTTAAAACTCATATAACAATGACAATGTGGATTCAATAATAATGCTTCTGAATATTCCTTCATCATTCAGCGAAAATTCTGTGGAGATGTTGGGTGAAATTTTCCAAATAAAATGGTAATAGTATGTTCGTATTTAGAGAGTATTGCCCACAGCGATCGCTGAAATTTCAGCGCGAATATACATTGTCAAAAACACCTCTCGTTATTTCCTTTTACCGAATGGAAATGAGTGACAATATTTACTTTTGTTGCAGAACATAGGCCAATAACATATATTCAGTGTTATTTTCCAGTGTTTATTGTTGTTCCTCGCTCTTCCAATTTCATGAAGCATAAAGCAAGAGGATACAGGAAATGGATCCAATACGGTATATAAAATTAAAAGTAAATTCAATTGGGTATTTGAAATGCACAATATTTTTTGCCGCAGAAATAAAAATATATTTTAAGGCCAATACATTTGCATTCGCGAGTTCATATTATGAGCTCTTTTTTGACGAATTCGAAAGAAAGAGTAACAAAAGTTTTATAAACGTTATTAAGCAAAATGCAGAAATGTGAAAATGATGAAACTAATAATTTTGAACTGAATGTTACATGAATAAATCAAACTATCGTACATAATTTTTAATGATTTTTGTCCATAAATAATTTTTTTTGCAAACAACATTATTATTGAATTGAATTGAATTGAATTTGCCTTATTTTACGTGGCGAGACTCAGGCCATGAGGCCTGCTCTTCCGTCTGACCACGCAAATTTCGTTACACTCCTTTCACCAACCATGGGAGAAAGAAGGTATTACTTAGGCGACGAAACAGGCGATTTGAATTTTGCTCAGAGGCATCATTTAGGCTTGAGGATCTTTTACATGCAGTAAATGTACTAACATGGGACAGCCGGCTTTACTTCCCCTCCGAAGGAAGGCGTACGAAGGATTTTTTCGCCCTTAAAAATCCACGGCTTCGATCGGGTTTGAACCCACAAACTTGGGTATAGCAGTCCGGTACGCTAACCGCTACACCAGAATGCCGCCGCCAAAGTTTGTTCCAATCTACAATAGTGCGATTCACAAAGGAGAACTTGGGCAAGGCCTGCATCAGCTCTTTGCTTTCTACATCGCATTTTCCAGATGAAGGCCCCCTGCTTTTATAATCAGGCTTCTGTAATCTTTTACTGAGGTCTGCCCATGCTGGAGTCCCCTTTGTATGTCTTGTACATTACGCATAAACGCGCCCGTTCCCGTCTCTTAGATAAGGGTTCCCATTCATCTCGTCCATCAACGCATCCATGATTTACAAACTTTCCGGCCCGTTTTTGAATTTTATCTAACGCCTCGATTTGCCCTTTTCTGTACGGGTCCCAGCAGGCCGCTCCGTACTCTAAAATAGGACGAACAAGTGTAGAATATGCCAAGGATCGGGCATTCGAACTACTGTTTTTTAGAATGCGCATTACGAAGTGCAGCGCCTTCCACGATTTTTTCGCCGTATTGTTAATATGATCCGCCCAACCCAAGTCGCTACGCAGGACCAAACCCAAATACTTACAGTTTTTTACACGCGGTATATCGTTAGTTCCTAACTTGTAATTCGAGTGTACATTCGAGCGAGATTTGGTAAAACAAATGAATTTACTCTTTTCCGGATTTAATTCCATCTTATTTCTGCACGCCCAGTTCCATAAACAGTTAAGATCGTTCTGTAAAATATTTTCATCCGAAGACGCGCCAATACTCCTATAAATTATGCAATCATCGGCGAAAAGTCTAACTTTCGATTTTATTCCAGTTGCAATATCGTTAATAAACGCTAAGAATAGCAATGGCCCTAACACACTCCCCTGGGGGACCCCAGAGGTTACATCGGCTTTCGATGAGTGTTTATCGCCTATTCTGACTGCTTGAGTTCGGCCCGTAAGAAATTCTTTTATCCACAAGATTATTCGATGATCTAATCCAGTTTTTGACAGTTTTTCAATTAAAAGGCCATGTGGAACCAGATCAAATGCTTTAGAAAAGTCTAATATTACTGCATCGATCCTACTCCCTTCGTCTAATGAATCTGCTATGTCCTGACATAAAGAAATAGTCTGGCTGTCGCACGAATAGCTAGGACGAAAACCGTGTTGATTTTGAAAAAGCCAGTCAGTTTTATTCCAAACTCGTCTAATATATTCCGCAATCATGTGTTCCATCTGCTTGCATACAACTGATGTCAAACTTATAGGCCTGTAATTATTGACAATCCTTTTGTCCCCTCCCTTGTGAATCGGCACTACAATTGCCTCTTTCCAATTTTGAGGAATCGTATTATTATTTATAGTGACGTCCATTAACCGAGCAAGGTAAGGAATCATGGCTTCCCCTCCCAATTTCAATATTTCTCCTGGTATTCCGTCAGGACCTACAGATTTATTTCTCCTAATTTTTGCGATCCTTTTTCTAATAATTCCTGCATCGACTCTAAAGGTTTCTATTACGGGTGTTGTTTCATTTACTGTTATCTGATTCTTCGGCTTGAAAACCGATGCGTAATGCCTATTTAAACAAGCCGCCTTTTCACTGTCATTTGTAATTAACGAACCGTCAGCTCCGCAGATCGCTGGAATACTATCTTTGTTCCCTTTCTTATGTCTTACATACTTGAAGAAATTTTGCCAACAGTTCGAACGATCGTTTAGAATTGATTTCAGGTAATTTTCTTGGGTATGTAACTTTAATGCTAGTAAGTCTTTAGATAATTGTAGAAAATTATTTTTCTGTTCCTTGTTAACATTACGTTTACTATACGCTTTCCTAACCTTCCTTTTCAGTCGCCTCACTTCTTTGTTGAAATACACGGGATCCGAATGGCACCGTAGATTCTTGGTAGGCACGAATTTTGCTAAGCATTCTAAAATTATGGAGCACAAAAATAATACCGATAACAGTAGCGTGTTTCCGAAAAATCATTTTGACGCATTGTGAGAATTCAGAGAAAAACAAGTTAAGTTTGAGAAGTTCGTAAGATTTCACAATTTGTACTGTACAATGAAAGAACAAATAAATGGAACAAATAAAAATAGTATAAAAATAAAGAACAGTAATAATTCACATTTAAAATGCCTTAAAGGAAGCATGTTAATAATACTCTTTGACAAACATGAAACAATTACAAAACAAGTGTTACTTAAGTAACATGTGAGTAAATTAGAGTAAAATCGGAACCAATGCTAATTAAAGAATTTAATAGAGTAGACTTTATATTCGACTGAAATACCCTTAGTTAAAAGGTGATTTCTTAGATACGTGATACTGAAAATCACAAAGATATTGATTTCACTTTACAATAGTACTAGCCACTAATGACACATCGCAACAAAGATCTTCGCGAAAAACACCTGAAACGGTCTTCAGTATTGGCCAATTTCATCATACCTGACTCTTGCAAACAAAAGGTGTCATGTTACAATGGCCGAATGAGATTTAGGAATCCCATCGCCCACTCTCATACGCCGGACCTGAGGGGCAGACATGGGGTGGCGGCGCCATTTAAAGGCAGCGGTGCGGAGCATGTCCTGAGCACGTAAGCAAGCAGGCGTTGAAAGAGAGAAGGCGTGGATGGGGGTAGTGGAAGGGAGGTGAGGACAGGAGGGAGTTCAGGGACGTGGCTGGCACGAGGATCTGATCGAGAATGGCAACGCGCGGAGTGAAAGGGAACGGCAGCGGGCCGACTAGCGAATAGGGGAGGACGGAGCAGGTCGCGAAAGGGGGGAGTGGTGGTGGGGGCAGAAGAGGGGAGGAGAGATCATGGAGTGTCAGCGGGAGGTCAGTGGCGAGATGGTGTGGCGGTATCGTGGCTGGGACGAGGATGTGAGTGGGAATAGCAACATGTGAGTCGATCTGTGGGCAAAGCAGGGCGGAGCAGGGCGGGACTGGGTGAAATGGGGCGGGGAAGGGCAGGGTAGGGCAAGGCAGGGCAGGGGAGAAGGCATTACGAGGGAAGGGAGGGGCGGCGCAGAGACGAAGCTGGATTAGAGCGGTTGTAGGGCAGAAGCAGAGCGGGCCGAAGCAGCAGCAAAGAGGGGCGGAAGCGGGTGCAGAGCGGGGTGGAAACGGGGCAGAGCGGGCCGAAAGCGGGGCAGAAGCGGGTCGGAGCGGGTCGCGGCAGGACGCGGCGGGACGGAGTGTGATACGGCGTGCGGGGCGCAGGGCGTTGCAGGGCGCGGGAAGCGTAGGGCGAGGGTGGAGCGCTGGAGGTGGGGGCGGGGCGCGGGGTCGTGCCATTAATCATCGGAGCCGCGGCAGGAAACGCGCCGCCGCAGCAGCAGCGCCGCCGTCGGCAGACGCGTTAATTAGCACTCGTCGGGCGCCAACGCCTGGGCCCCCGCAGGAACCGTCACCGCCGTCGCCATTCTCTCCCAACACCCTCTTGTTCCGCCACCCCCCCTCCCTTGCGAAGGTGCGTCCTCGTAGGAGGGGTATATCCATGCCGACACGCTACTCACTACTGCCCCCGTCTGTTGTCTGCAGTACTGCTCTCTCTTCTCATTTGCAGCGTATTTTCAAACTCCCAATCGACGCTTCATGCCCTCTTCGTACAATGTCCTCGCATTATCAGAGTCCCCCCATTCAGAGTCATCGGTATTTGTTACAACTGCGCCTCCCTTCTCGGATTTGAGGCTGCATAGTTCTTCTCTATTTCGTTACTGAGGAGCCTCTTACAATGCCTTCTAATCTCCCAACTCCATTATCCTGTTTCTCAGAATACCTCCGGTAAACCATACTCTTCGCCCAAACAATCTCTCATTCCGCAGTTTCTGATAAAACCCAACGCTTCTGCTGCCCGCCGGCGCCCGTCCCTATCTCGCTCTCCGCATCGCTTCCCTGTTCTCGTCCGCAGTTCCCAGCACAACCGCTTCCTGCCATGGCGCCGCCTCCGCCCCCTTTCGCGCGGGCGCGTCCAGCGTTTGGCAGGAGCCGTCGACTGTTGACGGCGCGCCCTCACTCGTGTTTGCAAACACGCGGGATTACAGTGGGCGCCGCCCCCCGTAGGTCCACGCGGTTGGACATCACTGGTGCCGACCGCCCTCTGCACATCGCACAGTGGGCCTGAATGTCGAAAATCGAGACGATAGTTAAAAACTTAAATGTCTATCTAGAGGCTTCGAAATGACTCGTTTCGTAAACGACTAGTTACATAACTACCCGTTTACGTATGTTAACCATTCAGTTCCAAAGTATTAGTCAAACACGGATTATTGGGTTGTTGGCGTTTGAGCAATGTCATATATATGTAAATATTACTTAAAATTTAAAGAATTAATGAATTTTAACTCTGTAAAATGTTTTTTTTTCTTTTTTATACGTATGTAAAATAACCTCATGCCAAATTGATGGTTAAATTTTGAAAATCCCTAATATTAATATTTTCTCAGTATGAGAGAGAGAGACGTAAGGTGTACTGACTTCTTATACGGAATTCTTTTTATATGATGCATTAGACTTAAATACGTAATTAGACACTTTGATCTATCAAGCAGATTAAAGGAACAATTTTTTGGAAAATGAAATACAATATCAAAACTGAATTCAGCTGAAAACGAAACATTCCCAGACAATAGTATTGCTGAGATGATAGCTGTATTCAAATTAAAATACACCATTTATGCCGGATATGTTTTTGAAGTCATAGTGAGTTACATAGAAAACCTCTTTGTAAACATATTTTTATATTAATTATTACATTCTTAGCGTTATTTATACAATTTTCTTTTCTTAACTTCGTTTTCGTTTCCAGTAAGGAAAAATAGTGATGATGGATATCAAATATCTAGCAGATAGACTTTGAACAGTTTGGCAAATGCTCTTGTATTTTGTCCAGATTCACGGGATGCCCGCGCCCTTCGCCCGCGCGCCCGCGTCCTCGCCGCTGGCAAGCGCGTCAGCGCGCTTCGGTTGGATAGATGTTCGAGATGGCGATAACGCACTGTTTGCGAGCCATCCGCCCGTAAGGAAACGGCTTAGGATGTACGATGCGTAAGCGATGTTTCGTGGAAGTGAGTTGAATTGAATTGAATGTGCCTTATTTTACGTGGCGAGACTCAGGCCATGAGGCCTGCTCTTCCGCCTGACCACGCAAATTCCGCTACGCTCCTTTCACCAACCATGGGAGAAAGAAGGTATTACTTGGGCGACGAAACAGGCGATTTGAATTGCTCAGAGGCATCATTTAGGCTTGAGGATCTTTTACATGCAGTACTAACATAGGACAGCCGGCTTTACTTCCCCTCCGAAGGAAGGCGTACGAAGGATTTTTTCGCCCTTAAAAATCGACGGGTTTTTCGATCGGGTTCGAACCCGCAAACTTGGGTATAACAGTCCGATACGCTAACCGTTACACCATCGCCGCCGCGAATCGCACGCATCGCCGTTGCGGTTTTAAGTTCTGGGAAAGCGAGTCTCAATATCTGATTATTGAGAAAATATGTTTAGTTGGGGAAGGTTTATTACATAATAAAATTCTGAGACATTCCGAATAAAAGCCGAAATTGAATTAGTACATAATGAAAACAGAATGAAAAGTAAAATTAATTAGTTAGGATATTATCTAATTTTGAACTGATATTTCATTCATATATTTTCTTTAAATCTCAGTTTTTTCTTCGCGTTTATGGTCTCTCGGAACATAAAAAATCAATTACAAAAGTTATATTTCGAAAAATCAAGCATTTTCTACAATTTTCAGTATACACTGTGCAACAAATAGTTAAACTTATGTTTCCTTTCAATGAAGCATTTGCACGAAACTTCAAAATACTCTATGAAAGGATCAAATATTCACTGGATTATATCTGCGCTTAATTCTCCTTACAAAACACATTGGGTTGCTGACTTTTGGCGATAAGTAAACTTCAATCTGTTTAGAGCTTGGCAATGTGATATATAAACTAGAAAATAATTAAATATTTCTCCCTGATCAAAGAATGCATAAACAAATAAGTGTACCCATGAGTAGCAATTGTGCATCTCAAATCATAACAGGTTTGAATGTCTCATCGAGATAACCACAATACAAAGACATTGTATTTTTAACACAAAACCAACATGGTCTTATTTAATCATACTACGTTTCTATCACATATGAAATAAATAAAATGAACAGTTTTACCTAAGTTTAAAAAACCGGAGGTATAACTCAGGGTTCCTAAAAATAACTCTTATTTCGTACTGGAGCCTAAAGGAAATAAAAACACATGTTCTACAGCAGGTATTAAATAACATTTTGAAAGAAAAAAATCGTCCACTAAATTCTAAAACTCGTATTATTCTGTACAGTACGGAATGTTTTCTATAAAAACAATTTCTTTCAAAATCTACATCTTCTTTTCTCCAAGGGTTACTTTGGCATTTACGTAGTTCCAGAGGACGTATTTTTTGCCTGCGATGTTATTACAGTGCAAAGGACCGCGGCATCAGCGGCTACGCACGTTGGGGCAAGATCCTGAAAAGCTGGCCATAAATGAAAACGTTCTCCAAATTTAATGGAACTTTATATACAGCGGTTCCTGCACGTGCTGATTACAATTCCAATGTCAAAATTGCCAGAAAAAAATAGCGGATTAAAAATTGAAAAACTTAAAATGTTTCAATCAATTAGAATCATCAGGCTGCACGAAATGCAGAATATCAGATAAAAGCAGCTTTTTTGGCAATTCAATAGCTAAGTAGGAGATAATGAAGTTTTTACAAATTTCGTTTTGGAACTCTGTAGAAATTATATCTGTTTTCCACTTTAAAAAAGAAAAAACAAATTAATTGTATAATTGTGTTTCAACATTTGTAATACATATAAATATTGTACTCACCATTACAATTTTCGTCTATTTTGAATGATAAAAATTGGTAAAAACGGAAAACTTTTACACGTGTTCAAAGTAAGAGCTGATTTATGATCTTTTGGACGTGTAACAGCTGCTCGCACAACGGCATGTTCCCAATGATGCAGAGAGTCACCGTGACGCCTCGGGCCTATTCTAGCTGTGAAATTAAATACTCTGCGAACCAGTCCACCCAATTGCCTACTTAAAATTCCGTTAATAAAATCTTTTTTTCTACTTTTGGCCAGCTTTTAGGGATTCGGTCCAATGTGCGACGGCAGCGGCGCCGACCAACGCAATGGCGGCGCACGGAGCGCGCGCGAGAGACAACAAAAAGACGGGCGCGACTTGGCAGCCGCCGCAGCGTAGGCAGCGCGGCCGAATAGCCGGCCCATGCATTTCTTCGTCGCTCTTTCTCCCACGTCGTTATCTTGCGACGTTCTGGGCGGTCAGCAACCGTAAAGCCTCTCGGCCGAAGGCGCCTGCCCCGCCCACTCGCCCGGCGACGGAGACAGCGCGCGCCGCGGCCACGGGGTCACGCGGCCGCGATTCGTCTGGCGGAATGGCGGCCGCTGTCCCTCCCTGCCCCGCACTGCTCCACACTACCCCGCCTTGCCTCCGCCCTTACCCACATGGCCCGCCCCACCCCGCCCATAATCACTCCCTCTTCTGTCCCTCGTCCGTTCTACTCACCCTCGTTCTATTCCTTCCAGGCCCGTCCTTGCCCACTCCACCCCGCTCCTGCCCATTCTACTCTGCCTCTTTTCGTTTCTTCCGGCTGCGCTCATTCTGTCTCTCTCCGTTCTGCCCGATCTCTCTCCTTTCTATCAACCCCTCCAGCCCGTGCCCTATTATTTGTCAGGGTTTCCTGAGAAATCACTCGACTCGCGTCGCCGTTCGTCCCAACCTGTCACCTTCCGTCTCCTCCAATCGACTGCCGACGCCTCCCGACATGCCCTTCTGGTCCCGTTTTCCCCATGCTCGCGCTTTCCTCCAATGAGATGACTCGCTCATATTGGCAACCTGGTTCACATTCTTGTCCTAGCTTTTTACTGTGCATTTGTTCACATGGACTGAATTCTTACTCTAAATTAATAATGCGTTGGTGTTCTTTTCGGCAGGATAATATTCATGATACCCTTTATGGAAACTCGTTGAATGAAATTAGTTGTTCCTTTACGTTGACTGGTTTATATTTTCCCCAAGAGGTATAGGTATATTATCTGACAAAATTTATTGTGTCAAGTAATATACAATACATAAGAACATTACATAACAAAGAATACCTTAGAACGAGATTCAAGGCTGTGGGAAAAATACAAGACTAGCAGACACTAATTGCATATTTATCCAAATCTTTTGTAAATATTTATATCATCGCGATAGTTTACAGCAATCTAATTGTCGGAAGTTTTCTCTTATCTTTAATACTTACTTTTAAATGGCTAACAATGTCTGTGGTATATGATCACATCATGCTTATTTATTCACTAGTATAATTTTGTTATGATTACCATTTTCTGATTACTTTTGGTACATTTATGATCATTCACAATTTTTCTATATTAGCAATTTGTGTTTGTAAGAGTTAAAATTTCCATGTTTACAACTAAGAATCAACGCAAGTGACTGACTCCTGTTTAAACACGAACTGTACAACTCCTTGTAACTCACTCTAGGAATTCCTTCATTTTTTTCCAGTTAACTTACCTTCTACAGGGCTTTGTAAATAAGATATTAAGCAAAATATTTCATATTTGATTACATGTTTTTGTGTGAATGTTGCTCCAAATATTACGTTCCATTTCGCTTCATGCCATCCCAACAAATCACGTGATTTTATTCTTCGCCTAACATAATTGAATCTGACCCACATATCATAATTTCTTTTTCTTTTTGCCAAATCACCCTCCACCCTTCGCAACCCAGTCACCCCACGCTCTCGATCTATATTATTCGGCGACTTCCTTCTCCCCCCGCCGCGCCGCCTGAAGCGCCTTCTGCCCCACCTCGCCTGCCGTGCTCGGGGCCCTTCCGCCGCCCGCCCTTGCGCCTCCGCCCGCTCTGCATCCGCAGCGCATCGGAAGCCGCCTCGCGACCGTCGCCGCCGCCGCCGCCGAGACCCCATCAGTCGCGGCTTCTTCCGCCGCTTCTTCCTCGGGCCGCGCGATCCGCTTCCGCCGACGCCCTCATATTTCGCCGCCGCCGCACATTGGGGCAACATCCCGAAGCGCTGGCCAAAAGTAAAAAAAAGGGAGGAGGAACTCTGATACGGCGTTATTCCAAGTGGTGAAAGAGGTGTTGGGAGCTTGTGGAGACGATAAAGGAGAAGGGAACGCCCATGTCGTAGAGATCTTGTTTATGTGTATAATGGAAGCAGCGAGGAAAATGGGAGTGACGAAGATTAACCATAGCGATGCGATCAGATAGAATTACAAAGTATTGCAAAGAGTGGAAATTACCAAATACTAATGAAAATAGATGGGAACTGATGATCAAAGAATCGTGAAACATGATCAGTTGTGAAGTACTTGATGTTACATACTTTGCAAGACTTGTAGTACTGAGAAGAGAATGCATGTGGTAAAGGTGAAAATGTTGTCGAGATGGCGGAAACAGAGAATGTCGGTGTCAGCAAAGAAATGTAGACGAAAGTGAATGGCAAAGGAAACCATAAATAAACCGGAAGCCGTGACTCAGTGCATCAACTGATGTCTCTGCAGTGCCTCTGACTGAGATATCCTAGTTCGAGTCACTATAGCTTTTCAGCTAGTTCAAATTCAGTCACCCTCTGGGGGAGAATTCTAGCGGCCGGCTGCCCTGATCAGTAGTAATCCGTGCTTTCTCTGATCAACACCAGGCAAATGCTGAAGCAGTACTCTAAAACGCGGGCCACGGACCGCGCGCGATCTTTCCATCATCTTTCTTGTCGTATCCTCTCCCCTTACACACACACACTTACACTAACATGCACTATACTACCACATATTCCGGGAGACCGGTCGGGAGCTTAGAGCTTGTCCCGGCTGGGGCGGTTCCCCGCTGGTGGGAGATGCCTGGTTGGAGAAACTCTGCTAGTTGGCGGTAAGTCGGCACCGGATTTCAGCATCCAGTGGGGAAGTTTTCCGCCACCTACTCATGAAAAACATGCACTACACGTACGGGAATAATGAACTCAGCATTTGACGCGTCCGGAATCACTAACAATCAATAAATCAATCAATCGAAAAAAGTTTTTATTTAGAAAATTTTAATCCTTAGACTCTGTTTGAGGGTTGACCCCAGGGACAAATAATGTTTCGCTACATTCTGAAAATTATTCGCATAAACGTCTATTTTAGATATGCTGTTTACGTCCAATTTAAATGTGTTGTAAAATTTTCGGTTTTGGTAGGTTTTCTTTTGTAGGAATTCTGATTTGGTGTTGTTGACGTTCTTATCATATTGATTATCCTTTTTATGTTAATTTTGAACTGCTATGTATCCATTAATTGTAATTTAATTTTCTATCTTATTGTGTATTTATTTATAATTTTGTTATATCGTTCTGTATCTTGTAGACTGACGATGACGGCAAAGCCGTCGAAAGCCGGCTATCTTAATAAAGCTAGTATGTTGACGAAGATGACCTCTTTGTTTTCTTCAGGTTTTCTTTTGTTGGAAATAATTTGATTGTTATACCGTTGGAGTCAAAATGCCACATTTGACATTTAAATTACGAGGAAACTTCTAAATCGAGTCTATTTCCGTGTTGTAAGCTGATGTTTTGGTTTCTAAGTGATAATTTGGCGTATTTGTCTCTTACGATTTGGTAGCCCTGTTTCAAACATTCTCACGCTGGTAAGACACCTGAGTATAGTAATGAGGATAAACTAAATTTTTTTCTTTTCTGGAAATAACATTCTTCTTTGATTTTTAGTACACTATAGTAAATAAAACAAATAAATAGAATCGTTTTCTCAATTAATAATTCCAAACAACAATCGTGAAAAAAAATACTTGTTAATTATTGGGTAAAACGTTTGGGGTCAAAAGTGACCCCAAACAGAATCAACGTTAGAATTGGAGAAACAGAGTGGAAGGGTTAAGTAAGCAATTGGATAGACTGGTTACCACACTGTCTAATTCTACGGTTAGAAAAGATCCGAGATGTCACAGTGGTGCTCTGCATCATTGGAAACGCTGCCGTTGTGCGAGCAGATGATGCACGACAGAAAGATCGTAAATCAACCGTTACTTTGAACACATGTAAAAGTTTTCGGTTTAGAGAAATTTTCATCATTCTTAATGTTCAAAAACCGTGATGGTTAGTACAATGTTTATTTGTATTACAAATACTAAAAAAACATGATAAAATTAGATAATAATTAATGTTGAAACAAAATAATACAATTAATTTGTTTTATTTTTTATTTTCTTAAAGTGGAAAACAGTTGTACGAAATTTGTAAAAACTTCAATCTCTACTATTTAACTATTGAAATGTCAAAGAAATAGCAGCCATTAGCTGATATTGTGCATTTCGTACAGTCTAATGATTCTAATGATTGAATCACTTTTAGAAGTTTTTCAATTTTTAATCCGCCATATTGGATTCGCCGTTTTGTTTTTGCAATTTTGACATTGATATCGTAATCAGCGTGCCCAAAAATCATTGTATACAAAGTTTTATTAAATTTGGATAGCTTTACCAAATTTTGGCCGATTTTTTGGGATCTTGCCCGAATGTGCGCCGCCTCCCGCGTCGGCGCCGTTCGCTCCTCGGCCGAGGCCGCGCCTGTCGCTGCAACACGACGCGCCGCTGCCTGCGCGGGAGGAGACGAAACGCACCGGCTTTTCTCGCATGTATTGGACTTTTGATTTTCGGCCCTCTAGGTCCAGTCTCCTTTTTACTTTCTCTCAACGGAGTAGAGAGATATTTATGTAATGCTGCACGAAAAAACGGCGAATTTTCACTAGAAATACTCTTATTAGAGGGCATTGGAAACGAAAACAATGGATAAATCCAGTTTCTAAATTTATAAACAAAATCCTTTAACTCGTGGTGTAGCCAGAATTCATGTTTTTGTGCGTCCCTGATACTGAAAAATCGATTGACGGCAAAAGGTCTGTCCGTCTGTGAACAACGCTAACAGCTAAACCGTTCTGCCGATTTTCTTCAAAATTGATATTCCCCAATCGATCTGGCTAATGTCTCGGCTCCTTGAATTTGAAACCCATATTTGAATTTTAGAGTGGACTTTAGATGAAGCTTCAGAGATATTTTCAAAATTTAAAAAAACTTGCTCCATCGTTTTTGATTGAATTTTTGTTGGATAGCGTGAAAAATATTTAAGAGAATGGTGTAGGTCTCATGTTCGTTGAAAACCCTGATTTTTAGAGAATTGCAAAAGTCCAACATTTTTTCGGAGTCTTCCTACAACTAAAATATTAAAGACAGTTTTTCCCCAATTGAATGTGTTTTTCAAAGATTGATTTTGAAGTAAGACCATGAGCAATTTTTCGAAAATTTTAGTACTTTTCGAGTACTTTTGCGTGAGAAAAGGGCGAGAAAGTACGTGCTGTTTTAGCACCTCTAGATTCGCATGCATTGCCATTTGATTTTTGGTGATCTAAATCTACTCTTCTTTTTCTCCATGTACTTAAAACCCTATTTCTAATCGTTATAAACAAACAAATTGCACACGCTACTACTAGAGCACTTGCTTCACTGTTCGGACTTGTTCCCATGTGACTACCATGTGTTTAGTTCATTAAATGACAGGAGACATTATGGAGGGAAAGATTTGAAGACGACGCTGCGGTGTCACTACGCGAGCGATTTGCTACACCTGAAGCCGTCTTCTTTTTTCCATCAAGGAATCAGAAAAGTTCCAACGCTATGGAGAAAATATATTTCTGCTGAAGGAAACTCCATTTGTATTTTTATGAATCATCAATTACGCTGTGTTAAAAATTCAATTTCATATTTGAATGACCTAAGTAGTTAAAATACCTACGATAAAAATATGTTGGCCCTCTTCGCATGTATTGTCTTTGATCTTCGGTAATATGGCTGCGTGTCTCTCCTTATTCCCTACACAACTGAAGTCAAATTTCTACTTAAGTTCTTACGGTAGGTCTGGGATGGACATGATTGTATGCTACTTTCTTCTATCTTTCGTACGTCATCTACATGCGGTTATAACTTCCGTGTCCTTAGTTCATTTTTCAAATCGTTTCTGAGAGAGCATTGCGCAACTACTTCTGATAGAGAGTGTCATCGTTTGATTGTATTGACTTTTGAGCACCTCTTAATGCTTACAATTTTCAGATATTTCTACGATGTAAATCTTATCTAAGGTTTAGGCTTGTAATGATTCATATTTTCGTAGAATATTATTTTTAATGTTTCGCAATAATAATGTAATCATACATGGTAATACGTATTCACCATTAAGTAGCAAATAATAGGGGATTTTAGGGGATTTCAACAGTCATAACATTTTAGGGGATTTCAACAGTCATAACACTGTATGGGGGTCTCATAAAACAGATAACAGAGGCCTAATGCTTGAAGACATCTTTGAATACCACGATTGCATTGTATTAAACACTGGAGAATCTACACATGTCAATATCAACAACAATAATTTTAGCGCCATAGATTTATCTATATCATCAGCATCCCTTGCACACAAATGCTCTTGGAACGTTTCAGACTACCCATATGATAGCGATCATTTCCCCATTTTTATTGATATTAACAACATAAATATTACACCTGCTCCTTCAGTCCAAATAAACAGATGGAACTTCAACAAAGCCAATTGGGAAGAATATCAGAACTTCATTTCTGCATCTCCAATAGACGATAATATTCCCTTTAAATTTAATAACATTGATGCTACCATCCAAGCCTTCTGTAATTTGATTATTACTGCAGCAAACTTGGCTATTCCTAAGTTATTTTTCAATATTAAAAGAGCAAACACACCTTGGTGGAATAATGACTGTAAAGAAGCAATAAGGAATTCCAAACATGCATTTAACCGTTATAAGAAACATAAATCAACTGAGAACAGGCTTGAATACAAAAGGACCAGAGCTATCACCAGAAGAGTCATCAAAGAAAGCAAAACCAATTCTTGGTCTAAATACTTATCATCATTAAACGGTAACTGTAACATCAATGATACATGGAGAACAATCAAAGCTATTCAGGGAAATAAAAAATCAACTAGTATCCACTTTATTAAAAGCAATGACAAAATACTTACCGCCCCATCTGACATTGCTAACCAATTTGCCAAGACATTCTCCAATAACTCAAGTTCCAACAACTACATGCACGAATTTCTTTCACATAAAAACGAACAAGAAACCAAACTAATTCCTAAAGGGAATGAAATTTTAGCAAATAAATACCAACTTAACGTGGATATCTCACCACATGAACTTGGTGAAGTTATTGAATCATCCAACAATTCTTCTCCTGGCCCCGACAATATTCCAAATGACTATGGATCTATCATTTACAACTCAGCTAGCATAAGTGTTCTTAGCAAGCTAGACACCCTACACAATCAAGCGCTCCGCTTATGTACAGGATGCCTCCGTACCACGCCTATTGGTAGCTTACTTACTGAAGCCAAGGAGCCATCTCTACAATTCCGCCGCCAATTGCTCGGCATGAAGTATGCAATTAAAGCTGGCTCGTCTATCAATCCAATTATAACCAACAATGTTTCACCATACCTTCGGGATCTCTTCAAGAAACATAAATCAATCATTCCCTTTTATCTAAAAATCAAGGAACCTCTCGAAATACTTAATATTCAACTCTCTCAGATTGAGAAACACCGCCCATGCAAAATTTAACCTTGGCTGTTACAAGAATTCAAAATTGACCTGTCTTTACTGAAACTTGAGAAAAGTTCATCCTCAGATGAATACAGGACATCTATTCTCAATGATTTTGCTGAGAAATGCAAGTCACACACTGTTATCGGTATCAAGTCCATTCTCAAGACTGACGGTCCGGAAGTCAATGTGTATACCGCTGAGCGCAACACATTGTATACATTCAAACCCCACGTAAGCCTTACAACTACGGGTTTATATGGAATCATGTAGGCTTTAAAACTGGTCAAAGAACTTACGCACCCCTCTTTCTCAATTGTAACTAACTCATCAAGCACTCTACTCCAGTTAAACCATAGTAAGCGCAAATGCGAAATCTTACAAACAATCACTGAACTCTACCATCAGATATCAGTAACGGGAAAAGATATCTCATTTGCCTGGATCCCCACATCCTTGGAAAACAACGTTACTCAAGAGTTCAGCACAGCGACTTCTTTCTTGGTAAACCTCAAACAAGACAATACAGTTCATAACCTAGTTAACACTACAACTGACATCCTAAAATTTATGAACAAAAGAATGTTGACTAACTGGAATCAAGAATGGACCAAATACAAAGCCAGCCACCTCCACAAAACGCCATCAGATTTCTTCTCAGTGTATCTAGATAAACGAATGACTAGGCGAGAACAAGTAGTGCTATCCAGACTTCGCTCCGGACATACTAAGTTAACACACACACACCTGTTTCACAAACTACCCGCACCCCTCTGTGACTTTTGTGAGGTTCAACTAACGGTATCTCATATTTTGAACGTTTGTCCTAAGTTCGAGGAAGAAAGAGATGGCCTATCACCGGAGCAACAATTCGAAGCAGTTGTATATTCCAAGTCCTATCAACAGGAAATCATAAGATTTTGTCAGAACATTAATATATTTAATAAAATATAAGCGGTTCCCTGTACATATTATCATACCAGCCATGATTGGATGTCAAGTTTTGTACTATTATTTTGTACCTCATTTCTATTGTAAACTTTGTGCTATGTATATATATAAATAATGTAAAATCAAATATGAATATGTAAAATACTGAAAAGTCGCTAAGAACCTTTGGTTGATGCGACTATAATAAACAAAAAAAAATATTTATCAGATCTCTTGAGAATTACAACTATATTTTTCTAATCGTGTTTCACAGAAAAATATTTCTGATCTGTTAACAATATTTTCAAATCCATTGTGTAATAAAATGATATTCGGGTCTAATGGAATTCCTGATAAGAAATATATTAAAATTTTCTTGAGAAGAAAAGACGGATTGGAAATTTCTTCACTGACCATCATGAATATCATTTATAAAAATTAAATGGGATCGCCAACATAGAAGTAATATTACAAACTGCTGCATTCCTTAATGTCTCGACCATTTGTAAATATCTGAGAGTAAAAATTAACTTTCTCAAACGAAAAAAATTGTTAGTTATGGATTCCTAATTAGCAAATTAAAAGGTAAAATCAAAGTTAGGTGTCGCTCAGGTATTTCTAAATGTCTTCGACATCTATACCTAATACTTGGTGTTGGGAATGTTGGGAATCAATTTCAAAAAATATTGTTATTGCTTTGTCACTGAAAGATGAAATTAAGTAAAAAATAATTACTGGTGATAACTTAAAACGATGTTAAATTTTGAAAATAAATACTAATAAGTGTAAGCACCCAACGTTTCGTATACTTTTTCAAAAGAAATAAATAAGATAAGCCAATAAGAAAAATCGATAAAGCAAAACGAATCCCTAGATTAATAACGTTCGAAAAACGATCAAAAATGGATGACTGAACCTTCAACAGATAATTAATTCCATCACGTTATCGTCATCATCGAGAGCGCTCACAGAATTTCAGTGTGCCTTCAAAGAACTTTATTTCTTCCCCGAATATCCGCCTGGAAGTGGCTAATACGAGACTTTCGATTCCGATGTGCAAGATGAGCGATCTCTGGAAGCGCACGGCGGCGTAGGCGGAGGAATGAAAATACCCCGCCATCGATCCACGGCAGACGTAGCAACCACCGCCCCCGCCGTGCCCGCCGCCCCCGCCGCCCCCCGCCGCCCCCGCCGCCCCCCGCCGCCCCGCCGCCCCGCCGCCCCGCCGCCCCCGCCGCCCCCGCCGCCCCACGCCGCCCCGCCGCCCCCGCCGCCCCCGCCGCCCCCCACGCCCCCGCCGCCCCCGCCGCCCCGCCGCCTACGCCGCCCACGCCGCCTCCGCCGCCCCACCGCTCCCCTACCCCAGCTGCCTCCGCCGAGAGGCTATGCATATTTATGCAAATTCGAAATCCCGACGAAAGAAACCGTTTGCACGCTGTAACCGTTATGCAAATATGGAAAATATCCACCGCTACCGGGGGCTCTTCAGGAGTATATCAAAATATTTGCGCGCTCGTCGAAAGGGTACGGCGCTTGATTGCAGCTCGACAGGGGAGGAACTCGGAAAAGGCTGGGGCGCGGGGAACGAAGAGCGGACGCGCAGCGGGGTCGCTAGAAAAAAACCGACCGGATGCGCACGCGCGCCGCGTGGCGTGGCGGGGAAATGGCGGGGCGGGGAGGGGCGGGAACGCGGTGCCGCGTCGCGTCTCTATTACTGCTAATGGAAATGTATACGCGGTGTATGCACGTCGGTGGATGGGTGGGTGGGAAGGGGAAGGGGAAGGGGGAGGGGGAGGGGAAGGGCGGCGAGGCAGAGCAGTGGACAGCTGCGCAGCGCAGGGCAAAAGGGCAGATTTGTGACCGAGAGGCGAGATTAACGTGTCGGCAAATGGAGATGGGTGCTCATTATAATTAGGGTCGCCGCCTCGAAAGAGGGGTGCACAAACACTCTTAATTTCAGCGGGTCAATGGATTAAGTAGTGACAGTATTTGTGTTCGGCGTTAACTCGCGTTTCCTGATTCATGGGTGGAGTTGGTATGTTTGAGCTGCGTATTTTACATTATGCAGCGGACGGGATCGTTCTCATCCGTTTTGGTTATCTCAATATCTATTCTATAGATGATATTACAACGTAGAGAGAAAATGTATAGCTTCAATATCCAAAGACATTATACCACACGATAGTTCTAAAACACTATTATAAAAAAGTGAACTAACGGATCGAAATATGTCGCTTCATTCAATCCTGAATTATGTATGCGTGAGTTATTTACCAGACTGTTGAAGAGAACCCATCGATTCTCTAGTAATAACACTCAGAAGGCATAAACGGAAAAGTACATATAAATTATTGTTTTACTCGAGTGTGAGAATGAATAATTATCAATGCAGGGAAAATATGCTCGTTGCAGATATACCTTGATTAATAAATCTAGTTTTTCTTTGAATATTCACTCCCAATGTGAATGTTAGCCAGAATCATTGTAATCACCCAGTGAGCACGTACACTAAGGCGCTAATATTTTTGCATTCAAAGTGCGACTGGGCTTCAAATGATTCAAGTAATGTAAAATATACTATAGGCAACATTAGATCGGCATTGGATTTATTTGAATAAAAGTTTATGATTCAACTGTTTACTACTCTGGTGGGGTCCTGGAGTTTCCCGGCCGAAGTATCTGTTATTGTAATTCGGAAACCAATTGCTAAATATCGCCATGTTTCCAGTATTCCTCAGAGGCATTGTGTTATTTGTTTTGACTGGTTGGGCGAATTGATTTGAGGTTTATTTTTGGAATTAGAGGAGGGAAGGTCTCAGAATACCCCACCGTAGTGTTAACGTGAGTTCTTTTTCATTCCTTGTTTTATGTATATTTAAACTTGATGATTTGTATTACAGTAAAATCACAAATCAATTATATTACCCTTCAACATCCTTTGTGTGAGATTCAACCAGAAAAGCAAGATGCTACATGTGTGCCAGAAATGCAGACAGAAGGACAAAGATAGTTTGCGAACATTTATGCCCTGATCACAGAAATTCAGTGCGTAAAAACTGCTTGTAATCTACGTTTTCCTTATTATTGTAAACTGATTCAAAGAACAAAATTTGAAAAAAACTTTCATTGAGATAAATAGTAATAAACCTTCAGGGGCACCTGAAGACCCCGTCAGAGCTTAGACGCAAGTAAATTTCACCATAGTAGTTAGTGGTTAAATGAAGTGCTTGGTCTGTACCAATTTCCTTTCCTGAAGAAATACAAATAAGCAAATAGAAATATTGAAAAAAGTGCTTCACAAAAAGAAGCAATGCACATGACAGATGACAAAATAATGTGAAATAAAAAAGAATGATAATGGCGTATAATTACGATTGATCAACATTAATTGTAATCGAATTAATTATATTAGGTCTCTTTAGAATAACATATTAATAGTAATAACTTTATTTACAAATAGGCAAACAATTTGCAGGATGCATAATAGTTGCTAGTAAGCAAAATTTGTGAAATTGCTGCTAATAGGAGTTAAGTTGTGTTTGACTTCAATTTTGAGTTAATGACTCATCGCTATACTTCATGAATATTTACCTTCAGTTCGAAATCGAATACGAATGGTGGAACTGCATGTGAAATTCTGTTATTGATATTGGCCACTTCTTCCCAACACTGACAATCCATTTTCGATTATATTTGTATGCAAGTTTTTTTGCGAAGTTTGATCTCAAAATCTTAGATGCTTGTAAATTAGAAAGGGTTTTACAGTTTAGATATTTCATTCCCCCCATCACTATTCCATTTTTTGGGATTAGAAGAGTACAGACCCCTCACCAGAAGGTGATGACACGTATTCACCAATATATTTTTACTAATGTTCAGAAGGAAGGAAAGTCAATCAGTAAATTAATTAAATACATTAAAATAATTAAAAGCCCATTAAAATAAATAAAATTTGAATTTCCAAAAATGAAACATTCTTTAGACAAAAACAGTCGGCTTATGTGCTGCACATTACTCTTATAGATCCCTCACTCACACACACAGAAACTGAAACATCCTGGTGGCGCCACTGCATTTCGTTTAAAGATAAGTAAACGTTAAACATTTTTTAAAACGTAATTTACGTACATTATCTTGACTTTTCATATGCATACTTCGCCTCATACGGTTGTGAATGAATCTACATATGTCGGAGTTGGACGCTAAAGATGAAAAACAAATTTCAAGTTTACGGCATCGAATTGAAATGTGAAGTAATTCCGTTTCATTACATATCATAATTTTCAAAATCTAAGATTTGCACACAGTTGAGAGTAACTTCATGTACTTTAATAGCATGTATTTTTGTAAACATTAAATTTTCACACTCTATATTTTCATTATTTTATTATTTTAACTGTTTAGCAATTTTTTATGAATGATAAATAACATCACATGCAGTACTTATTCTATCATAGTTCATTCAATATTGTGCGAAATATTGTACAACTAATACAAAAATAAACAAACGTGAATAATATAAAAACCAATTAAGCTAAGGTACAAGTGAGTAAAATAACATTTTTTAAATTAACATTACCTTGTATCCTTTACGGAGAGGTAATTACGTCAGAAATACGCTCCGCATAGTAATTGTTTTCTATTATGTGATTTGGTTATTGTATAATAAGGGTATATTTTAGTAATAAAAATTATATGATTCCCGGAAGGGATGACAATACTTTGAACAAATTGAAGCAGGTTTTTTTCAAGATTGATGAAAATAAATTTCCACGGATGAAACCCATTTTCTCTAGAGGGATATTTTCATTTTACCCTATCAGTACATAGAGCAAATCGATTAAGTTTAAATGTAATATTTAAATAATGCATGAGTGCTCAATAGTTGGAACTCCAATTATTGGAACAGTCATTCCTTTTTTTAAAAACAATTGTCTAGAAAATAAAACAATTTAACCTCTTTGAACACAAAAATTTGCTCAATAAATGAAATAAAATCCACAACTATTAATTAAACATATTTTAATTTAGTAGCAAATTAGTCGTTTAAATATCTAAGAATAATGAAGTAAATTATTGTTTTAATTACTGTTTTAAGATAGAGCAAATATTTCCTTCACATTTCGGGAGAGATTCGCTAAGAAACTCTCAGGTGTGCTCTTCTGAAACTTGTCATGTTTTTCTTGAACGGACCTGAAATCCCTCGTAAATCTCAACTAAAGAAAATAGATATACATCCTCTTAAAATTTTGTTTCATTGCTTAATTTACAGATCTATTAAAATACAGCAGGCAACTTAGGAAACGCTTAACTAATTAACCAAAAATGAGAGTGGTGGAGTTCGTGTCCTCCTCTGCACTTGATAAGTTAAATACGGGGCAATTCTAACAAAAGCGCTGGGAGCGGCCAGCGGTCGGGTTGCGCCCCGGGCCGGGGTGGCTGCGGAGCGACCGGCAAGGTCACATCTGATTAGAGCCTCCGAATTACGAGGGCGAGTGGAAATGAACGCGGTGGTGGCGGCGGAGGTCTGGGTCGTCCGCGAGGGAGGGAATTAAATCCCCATTACAAAGCGCGCTCGCCGCGCCACAGCCGCCTGCGCTACGCATCTAATTAGCTTTGCCTACGGTGGCGCCAGCGTCCAACTTCTGCCGTAGGTATTCAGGAGCCCCGTGGTCCCCGCCAGTCTAGACCCTCGTCCCCATCGGGGGACTGACCTCAATTCCGTCACCTCCCGCCGCGGCCCAGTGTCGTTCAGGGCCACCATTCGCCGTCGGCTCTGTGGTGCTTCTGACCTGAGTTTCTTGGGTTCGAGTCTCGACCGTGGTGGATTTTCGACTCTAGCTGCACAGCTACTTGTAGGTATGATTCAGCCACAGTCCGGAGAAGAATTCTGGTGGCCGGTGCTCTCGTTGGTAGTTTTATGATTTCTCCTACCAATACCAAGCAAATGCCGGAGCAGTGCCCTATTAAGCGGCCCAGCGGACATCGCGCAGTCTTTCCTTTTCTTCCTTCGCCTATCTTCTCCCCTTACAGACACACTTAAAAGCATTACGCTATTATGCAAGACGGGAAGCCAGTAGGGAAAATAGAGCTTGTCCCAGCTCAGGCGGTGCCCCGCTGAGAGAGATACCTAGCATTTTATCGGCCGGTTGCTCTGATCAGCACTTTTCTGTGGTTTCTTTAGTTTACACCAGGCGAATTCCAGAGCAGAAATCTAACAAATGGGCAACGGACCGGGGTCGATTTTTCCATCCTTTTCCTTGTCATATCGTCACCTCTTAAACATACTTACATGCACTACACTCCCACACATGTCGGGAGACCGGTCGGGAGCTTAGAGCGGACCCGGGTGAGCCCATGCCCCGCTGATGGGAGATACCTGGTTGTGAAAAAGCCCGCTAACCGACGGCAGGTTGGCACCGTAATTCGCTATACAGGGGGGGAGATCACTGCCACCATCCAAGGATAAAAGCATGCACTTCACTTACGACGCCAACTACCTTTGCAGTTGACGCGCCGGAAATCATTAACAATCCATCAATCGTAGAGCGGGAGTGAAGTGGAGCTGGAGCGCAGTGGTGCGGAAACAAAGTGAAACCGACGCGAAGTGGGGTGGAAGCGGAGTGAAGTCGGAGCGAAGTGGAGCGGGAGGGAAGAGGAACAGGGGTGAAGTGGAGCAAGAGCGAAGTGGAGCGAGAGCGAAGTGGAGCGAGAGCGACGTGGAGCGAGAGCGAAGTGGAGCGAGAGCGAAGTGGAGCGAGAGCGAAGTGGAGCGAGAGCGAAGTAGAGCGAGAGCGAAGTGGAGCGAGAGCGAAGTGGAGCGAGAGCGAAGTGGAACGAGAGAGAAGTGGAGCAGGGGTTAAGTGGAGCGAGAGCGAAGTGGAGCAGGGGTTAAGTGGGGCGGGAGTGAAGTGACAGGAGTGAAAATGGGGGGGGGGGGTAAAGACGGGCGGGAGCGAAGCGGAGCAGGAGCGTCAGGAGGAGGGGTGGGACGGAGGCGAGCCGCGGCAGGCGGAGCGGTGCGCGGGCAGAGGGGTCGGGGGCGTGGCGCCGAGCGTCGGAATTTAATAAGAGCGCAGGTACGCGCGCAGCGGATAAATAGAGATATGTTAACCCCGTGCGCCGTGCGCCTCGCGCCCTCGCTGCCTGCCGGCTGCCGCTGGCGCGCTCCACGACCTGGCTCGCGCCGCCAAATATTGCCCCAGCGATTAATCCGCCCCGTTCCACACGGCACCGCCTCGCGACTCGCCCCAAGATCAAGACCGCACGCGCCAGCGACGCTCACGCAGAACCTCGCCATTCCATATGTTTATTATTATGGATACAATTAGTTTATCTGTTTAAATTGAAAGGTATTAATAATTTAAAAAAGTAGACATTAAAATAATTTAATTGGGTTTTTACAATGTTGTTGCTTTAAAAATGATAGCGTATTCATATCGCTAAAGACGATTATAAACATGTGATTGCGGTATCACATCGCCTTTTCCCGTTATTATAATGTTAAAATAGGAAATGGAGGTTTTCAATAGTGCATTTGGTTTTTACACTCCATTCTTTTTATTTTCTTAGTGGATGTTCTAATATAACTCTAATATAACTAATATAACTCTCACAGTTGTTTTTTACTAGAACCGCCAGATGAAGCAGAGAATATGCTAACTCCCACAATGTTATCACGTAGTTATCCTTCAGTGGATAACTACGATTGGTACCCCAAATAGTAGAATTGAAATATGCGTTTAAGAATATTACAGAAGCATGGTTCTACAAGCAAATTTTCATTCAAAAATATATAGCCGCTCTTGAGAAAATGCCGTTTAAGCGTTTCTGAAAATGCGCAATTTTGAACTTATTTTCACAGAAAAGTTTTGAGTTTTTGAGAAACTTAAGAAATAATTTCAAGCATTTGCATTCACAGATGCAATAATATATAGTAAGTCCGAGTAGTTTTTGAAAATTCAAAAGAATTAATAAAACTTATGTGTCGTGTAATTAAGTGCATTCAGTATATTTTCCTGGTATTTATATTCAGTTTACTGAATTATTACTAAGAGTATTCATTTAAGGAAGTAATTTCCATTTAAAGATCAAATCCTGCTAGGGCATAGCCGCTTGCGTTGTTCACAGGCGGACGTTTTCCCGTAAACCAATTTTTCGATATGCACAACCTACAAAACTTGGATGTAGACTACACATGTTAGAAGAAGTATTTTTCTCCTCTAACCTAGAGTATCCCACCAGCGGGGTGCCGCCCCAGTCGGGCAAGTAGTATTAGGCCCGCAACAGACTACACCGAGCAATGCGTAGCGAGAAATGTGCGACGTGAAATGTGGAAAATCGAAACCAGGGACACTTCTCAACCCCCACACACTAGAAAGAGTTTCCTCGTTCACCTCTGCGGAGGCGAAAGTGTTCCTCGCTTGAGTCGGTCAGCGAGTGAGTTTTCTGGGACAAATTTCTACTCCTTCATTTTTCATATGACATTTAGGCCTTCGCTACAGCAGGAAAACACTAAACAGGGCGTAGGACTGAGTGAGGTTATATTATTTACCAGTAAAAGATGTCTTAGACAACCAGTTTTTTAATTTTTTACATGAATTTTCTTCTTAAACGGAAATGAACAAGAAAAAACTAGTGTGAAAGATATTGTTACTTGTATGAAACCCGTTCATAATAATCAATATAAAAATAAAAATTTGAAGCAAGAAACTTCAAGGGGTATGTTGAAAGAATTTAATTAATTAATTATTTTCTTAATTCGTATTTATTATTTATGAATGAATTTATTAATTGTGAATTTTATTCTGAATTATTTGATCGTTCACCATTTATTCATAATTCAACCAATAAAGACAGTAAACCCGAGGTGGGAATACGGAGCTCAAGAAAATATACACAGATTGCACTCCTCCCTTAAAAGTCACATACGTTCCAGTTTTTTCATTAATAATGATTTGTATGCAATGCAGTAATGTATTTCTTTTTAGGTAATTTGAACTCGTTAAACAGATGATTTACGATTATGGCAACAAAACAAGGATTTCACGGGTTAAAGTTACGCAAGAGCATTTAATAAAACAAGAAATGGAACTCGCAGGGGATCTCATAGCTAACTGCTGTCCCACTCTCGGCTTGCAGGGCATAAAGGCATTTCAAGACATCGAATAACCTATTTCATCTTTGATATCGTAGGCTTCCGCGGCCAGAGTCATGATCTGGGCTGTCCGGGTGAGACGCCGCATCGAAGGCTGGGGTGCCGACGTTTCGACCGACATATCGCGGTCCTCTTCAGAGCTGTACTGGTACTGTACTTGGCAGTACTGCCCTGAAGAGGACCGCGATATGTCGGTCGAAACGTCGGCACCCCAGCCTTCGACGCGGCGTCACCCGGACAGCCCAGATCTATTTCATCTTTCCTCATTTCTCGTCGCACATTCCTTGCAACGCATCTCTGTCTGTTGCGGGCCTTTAGCTCCGGAATGCTCTTCCGACATGTGTGGCAGTAGAGTGCACGTAAGTTTAAGTGTACGTAAATAAGGTGGTAAAGGTAGGAAGAAGAAGAGGAAGAATAGATCGCGCGCGGTCCATGGCCCGTTTGTTAGGGTACTGCTCCGGCTTTCGCCTGATGTTGAGCGGAGAAACAACGGAAAACTACCGATCAGAGCTGCCGGCCGCTAGAATTCTCCTCTAGACAGCAACTGAATTCGAGGCTAGCTATATAACCAGTGTCGAAAATCCTACCACCGTTCGGACTTGAACCTTAGGACCTCTCAGTGAAAGGCACTGTAGGGACATCAACTGATGCCTGAGCATTACGTTTTTAAGTTGGATAGCACAATATTGTACGGTAATCCATTTAAACTAAGTGTACAGATCTTGGTAAATATAAGTAATTTCAATTAAATAGTCTGAAATACTTGTATGTTTAACCCTGTGTTCCCAATTAATTGTACCAGAATCCATAAACTTCCCTCATTTCATCAGTTTTGGAGAATAAGAGCTGAAGGACATGAAACAACACACATTTAGGGATTCCAATTTCCCGTATCAAGTTTCCTGTTGTAAAGTACTACACTTTTCTGTGGTAACTTTTCTAAAGCTCGTCCATTAGTGGGATGTAATTGCAAGAGTTCAGTTAGATTTGTATGTACATTCTAGGCTCCTATGAGAGTTTCGATTTCACTATTATACAAGTCTTGTCAAAACAAAAACTAAAGATCATGAATGCATGTCTCCGAGACGTAGTTTTACCAGAAAATTAATTTTTTACTTCTTGTTACGCTACTACGTCCCAATGTCTCGACTTATTAAGCCGCGATAAAAGATGTTTCACATTAATAAATATGTTTATTGTTTCGTACATAAAGAGACCGTAAGTTCAGCTCTTTCGCAAAGTTTTTGTTCCATCCACAAACGAACGTCTGAGTATTTTAAATCCACCCCGTTCGTGTTTTGATCTTTTAGTGCACTGATATATTTTTATGTAGTGTAATTTAGCTTTGTTTACTGATAAGTATTTATCTTATATTAAAACGAGCTTTTTGAAAAAAAAAAATAGGATAAATAAAATGATTTGTCTGAAGCGTCTGTTCCCGTTTCTTCAACTGGCACCTCCTTCTGCTCGTGCGAGTCCCTTTCTCCGCCTGCTCGCCGTCCCTGTTCGCTTCGCTGCCACCCGCTCGCAACGCGCGAGGGCGAAATTCATGGCGTGCCGCTCCGCCGAGGCAGGAGCCGCCGACGCGAACGACGCAGCGCCCGCGCCTAGAAAGGAACTCCCCAGCAAGAGCGAGTGCGCACGCTTGCAGCGATTCCTCGCCGTGGGGTTTACTCGTGCCCACTATTTTTACGCGCTATAAGCAAGCAGAATGAAATAAGTAAAGCAGAATTGAAACATTGTGCAAGTACCTTGGCTCTTGAATGTGAGCCACGCATACACTCTATGAATTTCAAATAAGCAGAATATTTCTTGGCAGATCTTCGTCACTTTACCAGATACGTTTTTTCATGAAGTTTCTAAAAACTCATGGCTATATATTCATCTTCAGAAAATCCAGATACAACTGGAACAACGCAGAATTAAAAATATTAAAATTTCTCTGGAGGGTGATGTCCCTCGCTTTAAAAATGCACAAGATAACATATTTACGATTTATGAATCCTAATTATTCCTCAGAACGGTTATTATGAATACAAGTTACTTTTCTCTGACATATTTTCAACTTTTCATTCATATTCAATTTTCTCCGACTTCTTTGTAATTTATATTCATCTGTATTGAACATTTATAGCACTAAATTTTGCTTCGGTATTGCAAAAGTATTGTTTACCGCTTTGTACTAACATAATATAATAATTCGCACCTTACAAATACATTGGAAACAGAATCTTAATTTGACACATTTTTAAGGCGAAACGTATCAGCAATTTGTGCAGAATTCAATGCGTTTTGAAAAAAATTAAACTGTCATTTCGTGTCAAGTAGGATTGAATAATAAATGTTCTGTTATAAATATCTTTCTCATCTTCTTTTGACGTTGATCACTATTAGACTCAAAATGTTCGTTCCGGAAATCAAACTACTGACTCGTTTAAGTATGCAGCACTTCCTTTGGGGAACTTGCCAAATAGCTGTCTTGAAGGAAAGCTCGATCAGCCCGGTGTTCCGTCTGCCGTGTTCTAGTTGTAGGTTCGCAGCTCCAGCCGCATCCAATTCGAAGCTCCTCGAAACTTCGCAACTTCACCTCCGCCATCTCTCGTTGCAGACGCGGTGCGGCGCAGCAGACGGAGAGCCTTCCGCTACTAATTGAGTGGGTAATCGCCCCTGCTTTTGATACCTCTTCAGCTCGCAATTGACAAGTTTTAATCCGGTTTGCCGCACTCGCGCGCCGGAAGTGGTGGCAGGAAATATTAATCATCGTCTATCGTTTCTGCCCTCATACCCCAACTCCCCCCTCCGGCTCTGGCGCCCTTCCTACCCTAATGTCAGTGTAGCTTCGGAAGATTCTGGTACCTCCCCTTCAAACCGGTTTTCTGCCTCCGTGGTTGGCTCCCTTGTCTTATAATCTTTCTCTCTCTCTCTCTCTCTCTCTCTTTCTCTCTCTCTCTCTCTCTCTCTCCTGGTCTATGCACTTATACTTCGATTTTTCTGTAGACATCGAATAGTATAAAAATACAGTTTTCAAATTTTTTGAAAGTTTATCTAATTTTACTCACATCAAATTGTTTATGTCATTCATGGTATGTCTTTTTCATATGTTTTTATCACTGAATTTTGTGGGAAGATTCCTTGCTTTCACTAGATGATGCTGAGACCTTTGGTTACTCTTCTTTCTGCGATTCTGCAAGTTTTCAGTTTTAAATATGCAAATGTAATCGTTCGTGTTTGTGAATAATGTATAGAGATAATATTATTCTCTTCTAACAACAATCTTCTCATGAAGTCGAAGTCTTTCGCGGCCAGAGTCATGTAACTGATCTTGGCTGTCTTGGTGATGCCGCATCGAAGGCTGTGTGGCCGACGTTTCGACCATCTTTCGTGGTCTTCCTCAGGGCTGGTCTGAAGACCACGAAAAGATGGTCGAAACGTCGGCAACCCAGCCTTTGACGCGGCGTCACCCGGACAGCCAAGATCAGTTACAATCTTCTAATATCTAATTTCAATTGCTCAATAATATCAATTACCCAAACTTATTTTTCCTCATTTTTGCATCGATTTCATTGTTTTTGTTGTTCTTTCCAAGCAGCACAATTCTCCAACATCTCTTTATTTTCTTTATAGAGGTATTTTTCAATTTCAGTGCTACAGTCATCATTGTTGCTCCCTTCATCACCATCATCATCATCATAATCATCGTAGTCGTCCTCACATCACAGTCATCGTCATCACATGGGCATCTGTTCGGCCAAATGCGGTGCTTGTGCCGTATAGTGGAGCAAATGGCATCGTAGGTAATTAAGCTCTAATGGCTGGACGATGTCGTGTATTATGCAAAATTCATTCGGAGACCCTGAATTCCGTACATAAAGCTATTTACATAGACGATAACTCTCCTAGCACAGACGTAGTCCTTCTTTCGTGTTTGAGAATGTTGAAATGATGGATGGCCTTAATTGCAAAGAGCCAACATCTGCAGATGAACGGTTAGTGTTGCTGAGATGTAGTACGTTCTTTCAAGGAGAAAAAACAACTGCTTGGTTTTAATTGTATACTTGAAGGACTCCAAAGTAGCTTTGAAAACGGGCGACTGCTCGATCGAGCTTTGCTAACACGAAACATAAGAAGTTTGACCTTTTCTTAAACACTTCTCAACTTAAAACAAAAACGCATAAAAGTGAATGTGCAATTATAATGAGACGATTATATCTTTTGTTTACATGAAATCGTGAAACTCAAAGAATACTTCCCATCTCATTTCTTCCTTGAGTTTCTGAAAGTCTTTTAAAAGAACTGAAGTTTCTTTCTGCAGATGTATAATTACGAATCAGAAAAAAGAAACTACTGGCGACTTAATTTAACGAATATTGGACACGAAAAGAAAGATTTATTATTCGGTTCTGGTACAGGGATTTTTCCCTTTCCTGAGATAAAAGGAGAATATCAATCTTCCTTTTCGTAGGATTTTGGCTTTTAGCTGCAACATTGTATGCAAGATAAAGTAGAACTAAATATTCCTATTTCTCAGGAAAAAACATATCCGAGTAATAACAAAAAGTAGGTAGACAGATGTTTTTAATAGTACATAGTACTACAGTTATCTACTTTTATTACACGCCGTACAATAAGAGTCTGATACTTTATTAGATATCACTGACAGATAACGCGGTTTTACAAATCATTGTAACAAAGTAGTATTTTACTCTAACTGACCGATTGTTAAATTCTTCTGGGAAACATTATGTAAACAAAATAAAATATTGCTAAAAATATTACTTTTTAGAAAGGAAAATAATAATTACTATGATTGTGAAATCTAATGTTACACCTCTATATACAAGTCAATTATCGTACATTAAATCTTGAATATGATTCCAAATTTGTTTACAAGATAAACTTTTGAAAAGGTGAAAATTTTATCTATGTTGTTATAATATACATATTTATAACTATGCATATTAATACTTACAAAAGTATTACATTGAGTGTGTATCACTTCAATTTTCCAGTACTTCCTCTTTAATTACGTCGGTACAAATAACGGTCATTGATTAGAAAGAAAACTTAATTCAAATTCATTTCAGAATGAGAACATTTTGAAGAGAATCTAAAATATGTAGCAAACATTCAAAAGTGTTCGACGAATTTATAGTAATAGGGTGATACAAAAAATACAGAATGCCTCCTGTATTTCTGTCCCCTGAGACATCCCTATTGAAAATATTAATAGCAGTTTTTCCTGGGTTTTACGCAAATTATTGCCAACCTTTACAGCGATGAACTTTGAGTGCAGTGAAGCACGTTTTGGTACGTCATAGATAAATTGAATATTTGTCAAAAATGTTTTACGTACTATCCCAAAGATTCATTTATTAATTTTTGATTAATGAATTATCATCTAAATTTGCCGGAAAAGCAATAATGTACACATCGGTTTGAAACGTTTTCTGTTGTTCATCTTTATAGGGGAGACCAAGGCTAGTTGGGACAAGAGGCTGGTTGGAACTCAGGTTTCTACATCTGCCCCGACCCTTCCATACACCCTATCTTTGTGACCTGTGTCCACGATCCAAGAAACCTCCCAAAGAAGTATCAGAATCAGTACAAAGATTATGGAACAGTAATTTCAAATGCAATGTAGAGCTTGGAAATTACTGTTTTATTAGTTCATTTTGTTTTGTAATATTGGGAAGCGAAGGAAATATTTTGCTTCTCTGTTTCAGCTGAACCTTCTACCAAACTCTTGATTTTCGTAAGTCAGTTTTTACTTTTTCTACTGTTATAATAACAATTTTAATGCATGCCCCATTCTTCAACCATTTAGGTTCTTGGGGCTTGGACAATTTTGGCGTAAGTTCATAAAGTTGAAGCTTCTTTAATTGGCATGCACATTTTTAAAAATTGTTTAATTGTTCAGCAATAATTCTATGAATAGGAAAAGTTTCGGTATGTCGCGAGTTCCCACTAGTTTTGTTTTCAGTTTCCTTGACACATCTATGACCATCTTAAAAAAATCCGTTCGGGGCTAGTTGCCACTATTCAATTGTGGTTAATTGCCACAGTCTCAACCAGCCCCATTCTTGTGTGTCGTTAGTCTGTTACAAGCCTTTTTGATGAAATAAATTTTCGTGTCACATCTGACACATTTTCAAAGCATAAAATACTAGTACATTATGAAACGTTGACGTAATGATGGGCATTAACGCACGCATGTGATATTACGATACGAGCGAGGAACGAGCGAACTTCACACCAGTGTATTAATACCCATTACATCCAGATTCTTACGGTATTTTTTTATACAAATTATCGTAACTTTTATACATTAAATTTTTATATTTAATCGTTTTGTGTCAGTTGACATGCAGGATTTAGCCAAGGCCACCAAGTGGTGAGCTGCCAACCCTGCAGCAGGTGGCTTTAGTTTCAAGTGCGCTTGCGAGGGAGTACTAGGGCTGCTAGGCAAATAAGATCAAAGTGAAATTCTGATCCAAAGAATTTTAAATAATATTCCATGAAAAAATAGTAATGATATAAGAAATTAAAATTGACAAGCATACTGTAAAATTAAATGCAATTTTAATGTACACAATATAACGAAATATTTACTTAGAACAATTCTCAATGATTGATTGTCAATTATTGGTTTGTAAACTTCTCTGTGATTGGTCAAGAACCTGTAACCTAATGAAATCTGTATCGAAATGAGTATCATTATGCAATGGATTACAGACTCCAATGGCAGAATTACAGAATGGGTGTAGAAAAATGTCCTTTCAAAATTTGCGTGTGACATTTGCATGGTATTTCTAACGTTGCCGTGCTGCGAGTCCATGTTTTGGTCCACTTTACGACATCGCAGTGGGCTCACTGCTCGGGTTCTCCCACCGATCGAGGGCGCTCGTGAGGTGATAGAAAAGACCGTACACATGAGGCAGGCCACACCTTTCGTGTACGAGTAGTAGCTGCAATAGCGCACCGCCCGTTCGGGGCGATGACGCGGTGGTGAAGCAGGCTTACAAAAAAAAGTTTTCCTCACCACGTTCCTCCCATGGTAAGTATTTGTACTTAAGAAAAGTTCTTCACTTTTTGTTCCCAAACGATCACGTTTAGTTTTTTTAAAGATTGATCATTTATTTTCAAGAGACGTTTTTCTTTCTTTGCAACTTAAACCTGCAACTTTGCCTATCCCGTCTAAAGCAAGTGTAAGTTCTTTTTAGCGTGAAAATTTCAGCAATTAAATGACGTTACATAGTCAGTGTTCCAAAAAGGACAAGACGCATTTTTTAAATTAAAAGCAGATAAATTATTAAATGAAGTTAAAGACAGACTTTTCAATTCTTAATTTTGAAACTAGCTGCTTTTCAGTCTGCTTCTTTCCTCTGATAAGTTATTTTACAAAAAAATCGGTGATGATATTGTGTTTATGTCTGTAAATAAACTTTGAAAAATGATACACTTTGCCAGATGACATTAAATGATTAAATTCAATAGAAAGTTTAAATCCCAAGTGAAATCGTTTCTGCTGCATAACTGTTTCTATACAATTAGAGACTATACTGAGCATCACAAGAAAAGTAACATTAATTTTAACAATGATACATAATGCATTATTTACCATTTGGACTGTACAAATGAGTATAAACAACCTGTAACAACTATTGTACTACAGCTTCCGGGTCAATGACCCCCATCTCGATCAGGTTTTTCGTCCAGTTTCCCTGATCCATTGAGCAAATGCTGAGATGGCCCCTTGTTTTGCTTCTGGACATAAATGTAACTTCATTTTCTGTGCACGTCTTCTAGAATTCAGTGGAAGTACAATTATTCAAATTATCGTTTCCATGTTGTCGCGGCAGGAAGTAATAAGAGCCAAAATTTATTGCTTATTTATCTTTGAAAATAGATTTTATTACATGGGAGTTTTTTTTGTTGTTTTTCTCTCCCTTTCAAAATTCAAAATTTATTGCTTATTTACCCTTGAAAATAGATTTTTTTACATGGGAGTTTTTTTGTTTTTTTTCTTCCTTTCAAAATTCAAAATTTATTGCTTGTTTATCCTTGAAAATAGATTTTATTACATGGGAGTTTTTTTTTCTCCCTTTCAAAAATTCAAAATTTAAGTAGTATATGACTTAGTGTAGGGATCACAGAATTTTGAAAATGTGCACACAATTCACTTTTTCCCCATAGCACGTCATACGCAGTTTTTAACTGTTTTTTGACGTAAAATAAATAAAATAAATAAATAAATAAATAAATAAATAAATAAATAAATAAATAAATAAATAAATAAATAAATAAATAAACAAATAAATAAATAAATAACAAATAAATAAATAAATAAATAAATAAATAAATAAATAAATAAATAAATAAATAAATAAATAAATTAAATAAATAAATAAATAAATAAATAAATAAATAAATAAATAAATAAATAAATAAATAAATAAATAAATAAATAAATAAATAAATAAATAAATAAATAAATAAATAAATAAATAAATAAATAAATAAATAAATAAATAAATAAATAAATAAATAAATAAATAAATAAATACATTTTGTCCTTCCACACTCTCACGGAAGAAGTATACCAGCTATGGCCTATGGAAACCAAACATCAGAAGTGAGATTGGTTGGCAGATGTTGACTTGCGACATGTACAACTCTAAAGTTTGACAGCCATTCATTCATGAATACAAAATATTGTAAGCTGTAAGGTTAAAATATTGAATTTTGAATGCAAAGGACAAAAAAATAGAAAACTTTGAAATTATAAACCTAATGAAAAATCCATCTACCTCCTGCGTCAATGATCAACATAAAGTTAACAATAGTTCTTTATTGAACATACTCATAGATCGCACCTATCCCCACCCACAGCATCACCTGTATTTCTCCCACAGTACGAAATGGGTCCGGCAACGTGCGTACATAACTGCCATGTTTACTACGTTACTTATATAAGTGCTGAATTTTTTGGTATTGTTTCATATTTTATTCTTTCTTTCAATTTGTTTTTATGTGTTATCCGTTCATTTTAAATGTTCTATTAGAAAGAACTAATGATGAGCAAAGATCCTCAAAATATGTTTGCTGTAAAGATTGCTTAATCTTGATTCAATTTTATGAAATACTATATTTTTTTGGAAGGCTACTTCGGTTTACTTATTCAAATAGCGTAATAAAAGCAGTTTACAATGATTCAATTACTCTTTTCAAAACTAAACCAGATTTTCCTTAAAAATTTAAAACCTACCAACTGGTACACCAGATTCAATCTGCCCTACGTTTGAAAATACTCTTAATGTAATTATTTACCTTTGCAACTACAAGACATCTTCTTGTGTATTTACTTTTTCTCCCAATTACGGTATCTCGAAATTCAAAGTACCTACATAATAGCTGTTGATATTGATCATTTCTTTGCGATTGAAATTCGCAATGATTTGAAGGCAAATGGAAAATATAAAAAAACGGAGAACACAATTTCCTTATCACGAACGAGAAAACACATCCATTTGACAGATGAAATGCTGGCGTCAGCGCGGATGACCGAACAGTCTATCTCCGGCTCCCTTCTCTTCCCGTCGACACACAGGGACATTTATTTCAGCATCACCCGGCGCCATCAGGGTTATTTCCAGAACGATAAGATAATAAAAATATCACTTTGTGTGCAAACCACACAGCAGCTCGCGTAAACAAACCTCCCTACCCGCGCAAATCCCGCCTTCAGAGCGGGCATATTTCATGCTAATTAAATTGCACGGCCCTCTCCAACCCTTCGCGAGATATCCTGCGAGCCGTCGGGCCTCAGTCGCATTAAACGGCGTTGCCTGACGCTCACAAAGAAACAAAGGCCGCTCTAAGGAGGCCCCAGAGTGCGCCTGCAGAGCCCTCTGGGGTCCACAGTGGGAACTAAATGCCGTGACAAAACGCCATCGCGTTGACTGTACCTGAGGCGGACGCTGAATTCATTGTTGCCTACAAGGGCACACGCGCGGTGTTTTGTTTAACAATAGAGCGTATTGTAAGGTGAGTTATAGTATTCGAGGTATCGATAACCCCTGCAGGGGATGCAAGGACGTGTCCCTTACAGCACACGGTGAACAATGGTTCCAAAATATGTTTGGACATTATAACCAAAACCATTAACTCAAGTTGGCTACTACATTTTATGATGTAGGTGCTACTTAATGGAACGTAGTTAGCAAAGTGAGGTAACAATGTTCGATCAGTAACTGATAATTTTTGAGCTGAAATAAGCGAAGTACTATTCGTTAACACTAGAGAAAGTACATCGGTTCTGCTTCACAAAATTCAATGAAATTGACGACGTTATAAAATATTGCTCAAACCCTATGCGTGATGTACTGTCAGTAGCAATAAAGAATTTCTATCTTCTTCGGTTCAAATTAGGGGAAATAAATTCTCAACAAAGTTTGCGGAATCAGGAGCAACTCCCTATGTTAAATTCTGAATATAAAATATACATTCATTTTCGTTTAATTCTTCTTATCCAATACCATTCCCGAGTTTCCCGTCATTGTTGGTAAATTCTAAGATGTTTTCTTCTATCAAGGTAAGAATCCGAAACATTTACATCTTAGATTGACCACACATGACAAAAAGTGTTGGAAGAATCCACTTGAAAAAAAAAATAGAATCGAATGTTCGTCTCAGAACATATTTATGGAGATAAAAGAGTATACATCATATCTCTGCGAATTCTTTTTTCTATAGAGCGCCGGCATTGATCCCGAGTCCATATATCAAGAAATATAGGCTGGGCTCTCGAAGGATGAAGCGCCTCCTGGTAACTCCATTTCGTAAGACGCATGGGAGAA
Organism: Teleogryllus occipitalis; assembly: GCA_011170035.1. NCBI lineage: Eukaryota > Metazoa > Arthropoda > Insecta > Orthoptera > Gryllidae > Teleogryllus > Teleogryllus occipitalis. The sequence goes on along the minus strand of BLKR01003020.1, from coordinate 90,088 downwards.
GGAAAAGCTGGGGAGAGTAAGCTGAGGTCAGAACCAAGAACGTTAAAGTTGATGAACGTATACTTACAGATCATGTCTCACTTGATGAATTTGGTTCAATTCTTGTTGAAATTATAAAGCTTACCGAAAGTATGTAAATCTATATTTTAGATTGAACTCATTTTTAGGTGAATTTTTGTTTGTAATTTCTCCAATTAGATTTCGCCGATATTTCACAATAAAGTAAAATTAAATGTGCATAAATTGACACGAGCGACGACGAATATTCTCTTGATTATTTATTTATCTCTTACCAATCCCATGACAGTATCTAATTAGCAACTCATAAAAATGATTACTAAATTATAAAATTTAAACAGACTTTAAACATGTGAAAAAACCTGGGTGGATTACAAAATTGATGCGTTACAAAATGATAGCTTCAGCGAACAACTTAGGATGAAAATCCAATTTTTGAGATCTCTCTGCGTTTCATATGCGGGTAAATCGCATATCCATATGCACATTACAATCAAAGTAAATATATATGGAGATTTTATTCTGACGCTAATATGTTGTCTTGACTTGAGTACATTTTTTATTATTATTACCCGAGAAATGCTTCTAAAATTCACTCATTCATTTGCTAGAAGAGGTGTCCACTATTTTGATAGATAAAATTATGTCAACAACACATCTCCAGCATAGCCACAATTCACTATTATGATCTATTAAAAAAGAAAGAACTGATTTTTATATGACCTTTTCTAATTAATACAATTATTTTATATCTGGAAGCTTTATGGACAGTTGCGTTAGCGGAATTGCGTTAGCGGAGAATAAATGACCACAAAATATCCTTTTAAACACGTAAAGTTTAAAAGTGTACAAACATTTGTGAGAGTTTTGTGAAATAGACAGGTAGAAATCCATTCTTGCACAATCAGCACATTAAAGAGGATGCCTCTCTCTAATTCGCTTCACTTGATCTGCGCTCATCGTTAGCCTTCACCACTGCGTTTAGGGCATGTCGCCACCCGAGGTTCCCGAGGTGATCGCGGAGGAAGAGTCACAGCCTTCTTACGTCGCTCGTTCCCGGCCTTTGCCCGGAAACTTCACGCGACTTATTTGGCGTCGCGAAAGGCGGCGGTGCAGTGCCGGCACCCGGGCCAACTTCCGCTTGCGGGAAAAGTTGCGTAATCTTTAAATCCAGGCTGCTTATACTTCCTCAAGACATTGTATGCGAACGGTCTTAGAGGAAGAGGTGGGTGGGAGGGGCTGAAACTTTCGTCGGAGCGATTTCCGATAGCGTCCTCCTCATTCGTGATTCCCGTCACCACAAAGAGGGAGGGTTGAAAGCGGAGCCATCGGCGGGCGAATGTGGCATACGAAACGACGTAACGAGGGGTGGGGGAGAGCGTGACTTTCGTGGAAGGAATATGCACACCCCCATAACGTGTAAGTTTCCAGCTGCCAGAGGGTCGGTCTTCAGAAAAGGTTCTGAGGGTGAGGGAGTGGCACTTGCGAGAAAGATAGTAAGGTGAGAAAACTAAACTGCAGGTAGTGGCGTTGATAATATTATGATAGTATTTGTTTTTGACATATTAAAGTCGACTTACTTCGACTCTCGCCAACTAGTGGTCTGCCCAGACTTGGGCCCTGATATTTTTACTTATTAACTAACTTATTTACTTACTAGGGAACGGAATTTATTGTAATAAAAAATGCAAAATATACACTCACACCCACTCACCCACACACACACATATATGTATATAATATATATATATATATATATATATATATATATATATATATATGTGTGTGTGTGTGTGTGTGTGTGTGTGTGTGTGTGTGAGTGTGTACTTATTTTTTCGAAACATGTAAGAACAAATAAAAAATATGTGAAATAAAAATTCATTATTGTGTCTAAAATTGTTCTCTACAAGCCTTTTCCTACCATAGAACGTCGCCGATCAGTTCTTAACAATTTGGAGTGGCTGAGAGTAGGTTCTATCTCTACTGAAGTAATTGAACACTAGACCTCACCACATATAAGAATTTTATTCTAAATATAAAATACGTTCATAGTATATATTACAATGTATACGAGGAGCCGGTGTGCAAGTGAAGAGTAGTACCGAGTAGCGAGTGATGGATCCCAGGGGAGGTGGTTAAAGAATATATATCCCACCCTCCAAACTGAACAACGCGGTAAGACAATTTTCTGTAAAAAATATTTGTTAGTTTTTCGATCGAGTAACGAATTTCATGTTTGGAACATGAGCAAGCACGTAGTTGAAATTACTTTTGTTCGTAAAAATCCGCTCATCCTTGACGAAGTACGCAGTAAGCGGTGGGAGGAGGAATAAGTTTGACAATTCATGGCGTAGGTGGCAAAAGCGCAACAGCATAACATTTGATTTGTAAGAAAGATGATTCCGAAATCAATATTGCAAACGCGCATCTGCAATTTTCTTTTCTGACGTATAAGTATATTGAAATGTAGCGAAATTTGTAAGAAATGTGTCGTAATAGAAACTATGTAAAATATGTAGTTCTACCTAAATATGTAAAAATATGTAAAATAAAAATAATTCTAATTCATTCAGAATGTCTAGTTAACTCTAGAAAATTTAATTGAATGCGGGTATCTAGATCCTGTAAAAACATGTAATTACATGGAAATCCGTTCCATACTTACTAACTTATTTCTACTTATTAACAACACCTGGAAGAAAGCTAGACTTGCGCCGAGCTTGACGCTTGATTGATTGCTTGACGAGCTTATTCCCATCATCGTATCCAATAAACTTGGCCTGCCTGAGCTTTTCTTTCGCACACAGATATAGAAACTGAGACGATTGCACGAAACTGAGACGCTGCCCATGAGCCACCCTAAGGGCATATTATGATAGTTTGGGACTAATATAATGCATATTTATGTTATAAAAACTGAATTAAATGTTGTATTGGATGTGATTGAAACTTTCTGCGCGTATAGTATGCCAAAAAAGCAAACATTTAAAGAAAAAAATCTTGGGCCTACCCTGAGGACTCTAACACGGATTTTACACAACTACAATGTCAGTTGGAAATTGGGAATTCATAAACTAAATATTTGAAATGTATATTTCTTGATGACACACGGAACTCATAGTTTTACATTTATAATAACGAATTATCAAATAACAAAATCTATATCAAATGAAATCAAATTAATTTTGACATGAGAGAAGTAAGCAATAAAAAAATGCGATGTCCAATACTGATTTACTTCCTTCTAATATAATGTTTATAAACTAGAATAGATAATAAAATAATTTAACCAAAATTTGTAATTTAAAAATTGATTAATTGCTGTCACTCAATTATTGAATATATGATGTATTTTTTAAATTTACATTGTAAATTCCACATTATTCAACATTCTCATAAAGCCAACATTTTGTTATTACCAAACATTGAATTAAAATAATGCACCGCAAACACACATAAAACTCTTCAGTAGCGCGGGGCAAAAAGAGAAAGCGACGAGATAAAGGAGAATTTCAGAGGTATGGAATTAGACGGGGACGTATTCGAGGGGTGAAGCAAAACGAACGACCTCTTGGCTCTAATGAAGTGCGAGGGAGGGCTCGAGGAGGTTCAGCGAACCCAGACGCTTAAGACGGCCTCGTTGGGAGTCTGGAGTGCTCGCACTCGGGAGCAGTGAAACGAACTACCGAAAACTTAAAAAAAAAAGAATAATGACAATAAAACTAACACCATAGGAATATTGAAATAATCTACCAGTATTCAAGGTGTCTAAAGTCATCTCTCTAAAATATTTGCGAGTACGATACTTTTGAGTTCGGTTGATTCGTTGTGTGTCTTAATGCTCTCTGGGTTTCAAATTCACATTTTTAAACATGGAAATTAAAAGATCATTTCAGTCTTGGTTTCCAAGAACAGCCGAACAAGTTCTCCATTCCATATGCTGATTTAGGTTGAACAAATCAGAACCACACTACTTGTGTATCTGCAAATTTTATTTATGATTTCCCCACGGGTAACAGATTTTTAATAACGTGAAACCGCTACGAAGGTATTGGTGTAACTAGATGTGCTCCATGCAAATTAAAATTATAACTAAAAACTAAACTTATTATTATTATTATTATTATTATTATTATTATTATTATTATTATTATTATTGTCTAACGATAACTTATAAAATGCTTGCCATCACAGTTGGAGAACCAATAAGATCTCATGAAAGCAAGAGCATTTTCCGGAATTCTTATTTTCGTTTTTTCATTAAGAAACAAACTCTGAAAATTATTTAATTTTTAATAGTTTGCAATAATCTATTTTGATTTTTTAATATTCAATACTTTTGACCTTTTAAAAATATTCCTATTTTAGGTAAACGAGATTCGTAATTGAACCCCTTTTCTTCATATTGGAATTCCACAGTAAATTGATAACCGGTTTAATAAAATCACACTTCAACCTCCACGTTTACGTATTAACATTTAGTTAAAGTTAATTATCTACAAAATTACCTATTAGAAGGGAAGAGTTCAACCGTTTATAAAAAACAAATGTCTAATTCCATTACCGTCAATATTCAATACGCCATATTTCGTACTTTCCATAAATATAATTCCATTAATCAATTATTATTATTATTATTATTATTATTATTATTATTATTATTATTATTATCATTATCATTCATTCATTATCATTATTACTATTATTATTCAAACAAAAATCTTTAAATAAATTTTGTCTAGGCATTTTCTGAGACTAATACAACAATTACTAGTTTTGCTACCATTGAACGTAAACAACGTTCCCGCTTGTGCTCGCCAGCCGGCCACTGTGCGATGCTTCCTCCCGATCCGTCCGCCCCGGCCACGCCCCCCTCGATCAGGCGCGTCTCCCTTCGATTCCTTTCTTGCGCGGCGCAATTACCGGAAACAATTACATTGGGGCGCAGTCGCGCGCGAGGCCGCGCGCCGGCGACAAGCTATCACGGTCGTATCAGCCGCAATGAACCGTTGCGGAGGCATCCCGGGGGAGCCAGCCCGGCCGGCGGCTGCGGCGGCGGCGGCGGCGGCGCCGCGCTGGAGGGGCTGGCGATGGAGGCGAGGCGGAAGCGCCGGTTAAAGCAGTGAATGTAATGAGGGAATGCGAGGGTATTGGCAATCCGGCGAATGGAGGGAGCTTGTACTGATTGGAGAGTGGGGGTGCTGTCAGTGGGTTTGGAGAAGATACTCTATTGATGTTGATAATGGTAGTGGTGGTGACAGTTTTGTGGTAAAAGGGTTGGTAGTAGGATAATTGATGTTGGGGATCATGGTGACGGTGATGGTAGTATTTGTAATGTTGGTGGTGAATTTGATGGAGGTCGTGGTGGTGAAGATGGAGACGGTTAATCTATTAGTGATAGGAATGGAAGGGGAAAGTGGAAGTAGCAGCGGTGGTTTCTTAAAGATGCTCTATCAGAAGAAAGAGACGGAGGATCAGGTGAGGCTCTTGTAATGGTAAGAGCAGAGAATCAGGATTTGTGCTGCCGGGTGATGTAGTGAGAGCTACTTTGTAGCGGCGAAATTACGAGCATGCTAGCGATATCCTTAACGGCGGTGCTGGCGACGAAGTGGATGAGAAAGTAGAGGGAATAGGGCGGGCAACGGTGGGTAGCCGAAGTAGAGTGAAAAAGGGCAGATCAGAGCGGAAAAGACTAGCCAAAAGAAGCGGGGGAGACGGGGGAGGGTACGGAGCAAGCATACGGAACAGAGAGCAGGACATAGAGGAAGGCCGAGCGGTTGCTTGGGGAGAGGCAGGAAAGCAAAATCCGAGTTTGCGACTCGGGGCAAGGCGCGGCGCTACAGCGCGCTGTAGGGAGAGACAGGAAGAGGTGAAGTGGTGAGACGCGGGGTGTGGCGGGACATTGAGGGGTGCGGCGGGAGTGGAGAGGGATGGAGCGGGAAGAGGCGAAGCAGGGAGACACGAAGCGGTGGGAAGCGGAGCGTGGCGGGGGGTTGAGAGGCGTGGTGGGGAGACACGGAGTAGGGAGAAGAGAGAGACGGAGCTGGGAGAACCGGAACGTGGTGGGGCGTTGTGTGGCGAGGTGGCGACAGGCAAAGCGCGTAGTGTCGGAGAACGTAGAGGCGGGGAGAGGTGGAGCAGGGAAAGGCGGGGAGAGGTGAAGTAGGGTTGAGGCGGGAAGGAGCAGAGCGTTGGGGGGACGTGGTGGAGACAGGCAGAGCGCTCAGAGGCGGAGAACGGAGATGCGTGGAGAGGTGGAGCAGGAAGAGGCGGGGAGAGGTGGAGCAGGGAGAGGCGGGGAGGGGCGGAGGAACGCGGGGCGTTGAGAGGCGTGGTGGCGACAGGCAAAGCGCGTAGTGTCGGAGAACGGAGAGGCGGGGAGAGATGGAGCGTGGAGGGGCGTTAGGGGTGAGGTGTGTGGTGGAGCGGGCAGAGGCGTGGCATGGTCTGCTGGGAGGGTCGGGTTGGGTTGCGTCGAGGCTGACCGGGATGGGCGGGGCCGCTGGAAGTGGATTAGGCGGTGATGCGGCGCGAAGGGCGCGCAGGCGGGGCGAGGCGGGGCGCGCCGGAGCGGCCGGGCGGCTTCGCGCGTTCCGCTGCGCGAGCATCGAGGGAGCGCCGTGCGAAACGCGCTGCTCGGAAACATCAGCGCGATCGGCTTCTTACCAGAAGGAACTCGCGACCGAGTCCAGTGAATCGGAGAGAGCCGCACGGCGTCCCGTGGCCTTTCTCAGTACATCAACTGATGGTGTTGGAAACAGATGGCGCGAAAAATATATATGGACCGGGGTATAGTAAACAAATTGTAGAGTAGCCAATCCGGTGGCCGGGATCGTTATGGCAGAAGTGGTGTAGCAATCTCAGACCGAAGGGTCACGGGTTGGAGTCCCGCCTCGGGCATGATTGTATTTGTGTTCGTCCTTTCACCCCTTATCATCATCGCCATATCGTTTCATCTCCACAGTTACCATAACGTTATCTCCAATAGTGGTCGGTAATGACCTATATGTTGATGCGACCTTAAATAACCAAAAAATATGTAGAATGATAGCAGTCAAGAAAAATTGAGCTTGATCGTCCCTACTAATGGCACAGGAAGAAAGGAATAAAAGCAACTTTTATTGAAAATGAGAAAAAATTAAAAGAGTTTCATGTATATTTGAGGCCAATAATTAAAGCATAGGGATTTCTTCTTAACGACGAAAGTGTTGCGACACATTTTTACTCACAATTGTTCACCAATGACAACACCAACTCTAGTGTTGCCTATGGATTATTACTTTAATGTTGGTCATATTTACCGATTTAAAAATTATAAAGTTTGCGTGAAATTTACTGTTCTTTCCGCACAAGAAGTCATATATTCTAGAATTCATTCTCAAATAATAACTAATTTGTATAATGAATTGATAATTGATTTTTCTACTTCGAAAATAAGCATTACGACGCTTTATTATTTTTTCAATATTATTTGCACTGCGTGAGCAGCTTAAATAATTACATTGCGGTTCCGGTTAATTAATTTTTGCATTATATGCAAAAACTGACATCACTTTTATTTCTCTTCATCATTTAAGTCTGTTAAAAAATCGAAAACTATTAGTGTAAAAGTCCATTTAGAAAATAATTTTATCATTATTGCAATAAAACAAATATTTTTAATGTTAATGCATACACTGAAATGTCACATTTTTTAATAAACTCACTCACAATAATTTCATTCAAGTAAGTATTCCAGATTTCTCGACGCGTTGAAAAACGTTTTCAGTGAAAAATGTTAGTTTCACCGAATTATTATGTTTCCTCGGATATCGCATTATATCAAGTACATATTGAAAACAATCTCTTTCTCATATACATTATGGGCTGTATATGTTAATAGCCCTCGAGTTCTTTCTCCCTTTGTCTCCTTCTTTCTCTTTCTCTGTCTGTTTCTTTCTCTTTCTCTCTCTCTGTTTCTTTTCCTCTCTCTCGGTCTCTTTCTTTCTCTCTCTCTCTCTCTCTCGGTCTCTTTCTTTCTCTCTCTCTCGGTCTCTTTCTTTCTCTCTCTCTCGGTCTCTTTCTTTCTCTCTCTCTCAGTCTCTTTCTTTCTCTCTCTCAGTCTCTTTCTTTCTCTCTCTCGGTCTCTTTCTTTCTCTCTCTCGGTCTCTTTATTTCTCTCTCTCTCGGTCTCTTTATTTCTCTCTCTCTCTCTTTCTCTTTCTTTCTCTCTCTCTTACGCATGTCGTTCACGAACAGCGAACTTCTCAAACCCTTTCTGCAGGGCGGGCGATGTTGAAATCTTATTTCGAATTTCCCGGACCACACGTAAATGTTAGGAACTAATGCTACGACTTTGACGCTTAATTTTTCTTTACTAAGGTTTCCCGGAACTCTATTCATTTTTCTGCTTAATAAGCTTGAGAAAGTTCCTCAACCACGTTGAAATACCATTATACTGACGTAAATATTCAAAAAATAAAATGTAATAGTGAAATCGTTTGATTACAAATTTAATCTCAGATCATACTTGTTTCCTCCAAGCAGACGAGGAACAAATTTACTGAGTGATATTTTTGCTACGGAACCGACAGTTTTCCAAATTAATATATTTTCAAACTGTACCCAAAAGCAGTTCTTCGTGAAATCTCGTGAACATTTTCTCACTAAGTAAAGATTTGTAAACAAATAGGATATTGTTCTGTCACCCCTTGAAATATACTAAAATCATATGATAATACCCCCAAGTGTTTTTTTCTAAAAGACACTTCTGATAAAAAACGATATCGTAGTAGCACATCTCTCTTTATCGGGTTTTCATTAAAACGTTATCTATATTTTTTTCATTATTTTCTCCCTATTCATCGTGGCATTATATAACTGGTTTTAAAAGTAGGATAGTGATTTTTATATACCACAGGATATTTTCTGACAAGGCAAGAGTATTATTTACTTTGTTGGGCTTCATATGTTTTCCTACGTCACATTTTAGGTGAAAACATTTTTTCAATTAACTACGGGATTTGTTGAAGCACCCGATGTTAAATATGACTGACATGTGGCTTTGGGTACAAGAATACACTGCAACAGAGTGTGTAAACAGCGATGGAGAGAACCTGCATGAAAAACAAAACACCACGCCGACTTCAATTGTCTGACAAGCTATTCCTTGTTGGTTCAGCTGTCACCGGCAGCGATATATACACCAGCAATCCACAATCACAGTTCTGTGAAACAAATCTAGCTAAGCGCACATACGTAGTGCAATTGACAATAACCACTGTATTCTCGGAAATCAAAATGTTTGGGAAACGTTGTTCATTGTTCAATTTAATAATAATAATAATAATAATAATAATAATAATAATAATAATAATAACAACAACAAATACTTCAATTAAAAATATTTGAATCTGGTCGTTTGTTTCAAGGCTTGCAAATGAAAAATTCTATCATGATAAGGAACAACTAAGAGGCACGTTTAAGGTCACCAAACATTTCGACACTAGCTTTTCAGCTTGGTCGAATTTTGTCGCTGTCTGGAGGACAATTCTAGAGGCCGGATGCTCCGATCGGTAGGTTTCCGTGTTTTTTCCGATCAACACCAGGCGAATGCCGGAGCAGTACCCTAACAAACGGGCCACGGACCACGCGCGATCTTTCCTTTCTCTTCCTTCTCCTATCCTATCCCCTAACACACACACACACACACACATACACTTATACTACCACACATTCCGGGAGACCGGTCGGGAGCTTAGAGCTTGTCCCGGCTGGGGCGGTGACCCGCTGGTGGGAGAGACCTAGTTAGGGGGAAACCCCGTTAGCCGACGGTTGGTCGGCACCGGATCTCGCCATCCAGTGGGGGAAGATCACCGCCATCACCCGAGACACAATACGCACTACAGTTACGGGGCTAATAACCTAAGCTGTTGACGCGATCGGAACCACTAACCAACCAACCGAAAACCACCAAACAAATTTCGTGAACCCACCAACCATTGATATGGTTAATGAGTTGCTAAGCAATCAGGGCCAAGTATAACATGTATAACATCGTTATATGAAATGTATCACCAGAATGGCAAAATGTGAATACTTTCGACTCCCTCATTCCCGAGAAGTTTGTAACATTTATCTTGAGACGTCCTGTAGTGCTACCTTCTTTTTGCAGTCCTCCGTCTCTCTTCTGCGCGTCTCTCCCAATCCCGCTCCTTGCCCCAAACCCCCAGCCTCGGCGGCCGCTACCATTAATTGCCAATTTGGTCTAGGGCGACGCTCCTCGTGGTCAATCCAGCGCGGACTAAAAGTCACGCAAAGCCTCAGTGACGGTATGTTGGCAATTACGGGGGAATCCCCGAGCGAAACGGTGGGGGCTTCCCTGCTAAAAGCAAACGCCGCCGTCTGAGATGGTGCCAGCAACGGTAGCGATGAAGTAGAAAACAGAGGGTTGCGATTATGATGATTATGAGGATGGCTACGGATGTGGCAATGGTGAGCTGAAAGGAGGCAGGCGAGTGGATAGACTGGTGGTGAAAGTAATGCAACAGTAAGAATCGGATTGATTAATTGTTAGTGATTCCAGACGCATCAACTGCCAAGGTCTCAGTTCCGTAAGTGTAGTGTATTTTTTCGTCGGGAGTTGGCTGCGAATTTCCTCCGCTGGATAGCGAGATCCGGCGCCGATCTAACTTCGGATAGCATGTTTTTCCTGACCAGGTTTCTCCCACCAGCTGGACACCCCTCAGTAGGCACAAGCTCTAAGATCTTGATCGGTTACATGTCATGTCTGCTAGTGCAGTGCATGTTAATTTAAGTGTGTGTAAGTAAGGGGTGGGGATAGGATAAGGAATAGGAAGGAAAAATCGCGCACGATCCGTGTCCCGTTTGTTAGGGCACTGCTCCGGCATCCACCAGGTGCATAATCGCAGAAACCACGCAAAACGTCCGATGAGAGCTGCCGACCGCTAGAACTCTCCTCCAGACAGTGACTTCGAATTCGACCTAGCTGATAAGTAGGTGTCGAAAATCTTGCCACCGTCGGGACCCGAACCTAGGACTTCCCGGTCAGAGGCACTGCAATGACCTCAGTTTTGAGTACCGGCGAGGGGTGGGGGCAGGGGTAGAGATTCGATGTGTAGGGAAACCGGGAGTTCGCGTTAGGGAAAGAGGGCGTTTGGTACCTTGGATGAGAGCGTCTGGCTGGGGAGGTCCAATGGAGCGAAAATGATTGCTAGCCACGGTGTCGATACGAAAGGGATGGCGTGTTATGGCGGCTATCACGAGGGCAATTTATCGCGATAAAAACTTTGCTTCTTGTATGTTAGGGGCGTTGCGATCTTTATTTATGGGAAGCACAAACACGTTGCGCTTCTAGAACACACTGTTGAGAGTTCGAAAAAAGGATGCGATAGCAACAATACACTATCACCATATTAAAAATGAAATGATAGTAATATACATAGAATGAGCGATCATTTCCTGTATCTACATCCTTTTCTCATGCAAAGTAAGATACAAACTGCTTCAATATTTTACCCAGAATGTGCCGATAAACAAACGTGCGAAGCCGTGTCATCTCACAGCCTAATCTTTTCATGCCCTTCCATTGTACCGCAGTCGTAATTCCCGCGTATATTCGTGAATTCTCAATAAACCATCTGTATACGCCCCCACATCACCCGGCAAGCGAAGCATTAAATCAATGATTCTCACGCCATTTAACGGGCGAACCGCGGTCATCCTGCACTCCACTGCGCCACATGTCCCGGCGATGCGTATCGCCTCGATTGCAATCACCGCGCCCAACGATCCCCGCAGCCCACACACGGTGGCCGCCACCTCCGGCAAATGGGACACCACGCGTCTGAGGTGGTGGTTGTTGCGCGGAACTACAAGGAATCGGGACGCTCCGGGTTCGAATACCGGCGTTCCAAACAGCTGTTGTGTTCCCTAGAGAACGTTAGAAATGGAAGGAACGTTAGTGTTGGAGTTGTACAATCACCAGAATATCGCAAAAGAGATTTTTTTTCAAATTCAAAAGTTAAATTTACAAAAATAATTAATGAAGGTGAAATTTTGGAGAAGAACTGCACTATGAAAAAGTGAATTTCAAGAAATTGCAGTGCCCCAGGAGAGTCTCTTGGCAGTGTCGTCTTGCTGGTGCGAGTACTGGCAACTCAAAGTAAGTTGATATCACGAGCGCTAGGTAGCACTCGCACTGTCCGAAGGGAGGCGCAGAAACGATGGAGGAGAGAGGTGGGGTGACGGCACACCTACAACAATAGCGCCGCCCAGGGTCGCGAAGCTGAAGGCGGAAGCAGCGGTCTAGGGAGCCACTGGCTCAGCTCGGTACTAGGAGACGTTCCTGGTGCGCTGTATTTGTAGACGCAATAAAGCATTTAGTTTACTATTCAGTCTCTAATTCTTTAACATTCCCTCACTCGTGCGGCCATTTGTAACACGAGTACTCGCGCGTTGGACTGCGTTCAACGCACTGAATATGAATTTTTGTTTTTTATTAAAATCATTAATACACCTTTTTTTATTTACTTGTGCTTATACTGAATACACTACGAAAAAAATATTAATTTAAAACTTCTATTATATTTCCGTCACTCCATGGACATTCGTAGAACGAGTACTCGCACTGACTACGTCCAGCGCCTGCAGTATTTAGTTTTGTACGTCTTCTAATATTTACGTTTTGCACAGTAACGAGAGAAACGCATAAATACATCATTCGAAATATATGAAATATAAAACTCTCTCATATTATTTTTATTACAAAAAAATATTTTGATCAAGGATTCAAGATCACAGTTTCATACGTCAGTACTCGCATGTTGGATTCTGGCACAACGATTTTACTTCAGGATACGGACACACAATGCATTACGGAAATAAAAATTTTATTGATACTCTTCTCACAACCCGTTAGAGGAATATGAGCATTATTTTATTCGTGGAAAGCTAACATTCCTTTTTAATTAGAAAATAAGCTGCTGTTTGACTCTAACCAACGGCGCGAGTGACGAGTGTCAAGGCCATATCTGAGACGAAAGGTTTTGAGGAATGAGGGAAGAAAATATGATCCAGCAATGGTGAAATCAGAGGCCGACAAAACTCTTGCAAACCCGCTTTGACCATCACAGAGTCCACATGGATCGCTCGGGTCTTGAATCCCTGTTCCAAGATGAGGCAAGATATCGTGTTTCACAATATTGCTATATTCCGAAGATGACTATTTTTTATTATAATTCCAGTGCCAAAACTATTCGGTCATTCGTGGAATAAATGAATGAATGATTTGATAGGTAGTTTATGAGGATATGAATGATGATGGGGTCATGGTGGTAGTGTGATCCGTCATATAAACACGTTACTAGCTGAACTAAACTCCAAGAACTTTTAACTTTTCTTTATACTCGTATGTAGCATGTTACTTAGCGTAGCATGAACCCTCTGGGTGACCATATAATTGTAATTTTGGTACACTACCTTCTAAATGTCACAGAATGAATATACACACTTGTTTTTATAGTCACGTAAACGGGACAGGAAACAATTTCTCAGTGTTATTGACTTACATCAACTTACATTTCATTCATATCCGAACTAAAAGGAGTCCTCGACATTATGTGACTAATTAGACATGTGGCTTAGTAGACATTTCATGTTTTAATAGACAAATGTAAATTACATAGCATTTTGGGGGAGAAATTTTGTATGTTATTTTGAGTTTATAAGTCATGAAAGAGTCATTTATTAGTCTAAGCATGTATTGAAAATAAGGATAACCACTGCTTTTAGAGTAGCATCAAAAGAAACACGCTAATTTTAATTATTTTCGAAGGATGGGGTTGAAACGTTCGCCCACGTTCTAGGACATCAGCGAGGCCACCACTGGAAATTCACGGCGAGCTGAAGAGTTCGTTTGGAAGGTCGCGAAGGCCAGTTTCGACCACGGGCAGGGGCGACGGGGCGGCCGCAGAAGGAAAGCGATCGCGAATCGAGGGAAAGGACAAGGGCAAGTAGAGCGCGTCGATACGCCACGGCCGCTCTCCGGAAGATATATCGTCTCCCGCACTGCCGCGGAGACCCAAGACCTAATTGGAAAGCTCCTACACCTTTTCCGAAGACAGCGCCCAATTATCGACTTCCTAATAAACCGCCACGGCGGCGCAGCACCGTCGGTCCGCGAAAACGCGGCTGCTCCGAGACACGCCCTCTTTTCCACCGGCAACGGCGCTGGCGGTGGAGGCGGCGGAGGCGGTGGAGGCGGCGACGGCGGCGACGGCGGCGGAGGCGGCGTTGACGGCGGTGACGGAGGAGGCGGCGGAGGCTGTGGGGGTGGTGGAGGGGGCGGAGGCGGCGGAGGCGGCGGAGGCGGCGGAGGCGGCGGAGGCGGCGGAGGCGGCGGAGGCGGCGGAGGCGGCGGAGGCGGGGGTGACGGCGGGGGCGGTGGCGGTGACGGCGCGGGTGGCGGTGGTGGAGGCGGGAACGGCACTGCGAAATTCCGAACCGGTTAACGGCTTCGCTCAATTTCCGGAAGAGCCCGCTGCCGCCGTCGTTAAGTGGCCTCCGCGCCGGGATATTCAGCATATTCCTTTCATGGCCTTATAAATGAATCTAGGCCCCCGCTCTTGTGTAGGCGCGCTGCGACGTGCTGCCTGCCTCTGTAGGCTGCCCTTGCAGTTTCATATTTATGATCAATTTGGAAAAGAGATTAAAGCGAGCGGGCGGGCGCGCGCGCGAACACGCCGGGCCGCGCCGTTTTCTTTCGGAAGCTTCCCGCGACGAGCACTCGGCGCTGCAGTCAATAATTCAGACGCGCGTCCGCCGCCCGTGTACTTCAGAAGAAATCAGGAAGTTGCTCGCCGGTACGTCATCGCCGCTCGGGCCACGCGGCGCCGGAAGCCACTTACAGAGGCTGTTATGGGGATAGATCTAACTCCTCGAGTGACTCACGGATAGCGTGCTATCTTTCTATGGTTCGATTCCCGACCGGGGCAAAACTGAATGTGTAGCTATCTAATACAAATCATTACACCATCCTTCGGATCTCACCATCCTTCAGGGCAAGATCACTGCCAACTCCCGAGCAGAAATCACGCACTACGCTTTTGGGGCTAATGACCTTAGCTGTTGACGCGCACGGTACCACTAGTAATGAATCAACCAATCAATGATTTATGCCTTCTCTTTGCGTGAAGGGAACACTGTGCCTCGGAGTGGGCGCTCGGTCCCACTGTGAGCCCAGCTCGCCACTCCGCGCGGCCATTACTGACCCCGGACTCCATCTATCATGCTAACATCACCGCCGGACGAATATTACTCTACGCGGCGGCCGGGGCGGCGGAATTTTATCATGCTGTTAAACCGACGGCAGAGGCGAGAGGGGGGCGGTAAGCACAGTTCGCAAAGGGAGAGACGGAATATTGCAGCGCGAGTAGATAAATAACCGTGGGGGCGACGCCCAATATTACAGAGTGCATGCGGAATCTTCGGGTGGGCGCGAATCGCTGTGGCCCGTGGGGGCGTGGGGTGGGGTGGGGTGGGGTGGCGGGGACCGGAAGAGCCGCGCGTTTCCGGTGGGCCGCCCGCTTCCGCCTTCCGGTGGCCCCGCGCCCGCTGGGTCACTGGGCGGCCGTGTTGGTCTCGCAGTGACTGCGGTCGAGCGCGGAAGCGCAGCTGATGTGTAGTTTGCTCTGCTCGTTTATTTCGGTGGCCAATGGTGCGGCGTTGTGGAGGTTAAAAAGTCTTTCGAATATAAAGATATTAATAATTAATGAGTATGTAGGATGTTGTGGGTATGATATCAAGTTTTTAAATAATTTGTAAGCAGATCCTTTCAGTTGAAGCAGTTACCACTGAATTAAGGCAATGCCTCCGAAATATCTGAAATTTTCTCGCCAGAAGCATGGTTGTTTCTCTCTTCTTAATAACAGAATATTCTACTGGAGTGTCACCATCTCTTGTCTTTTAGATGAGAGAGATGAGATATTCACAGAGAGAGAGAGAGAGAGAGAGAGAGAGAGAGAGAGAGAGAGAGAGAGAGAGAGAGAGAGAGAGAGAGAGAATATAATAGGTGCAAATCTTTGTACCATTGTAATGTTGAATCACGCATCATGTAACATTGGATCCATTCTATAAATAATTCAATTTGAGTTTTCAATACTTACGTTTACCAGGACAACTAAAAGAACAATTTATTTGATCAAAATTATATTTATAAAAAGTTCATGTAGCAAAATATTAAATAGAATTCACTAAATATGCAGATATGTTATATAAAAATTGTAGAAACTTCTGTGAAATATTATTACTAATGCCCCACTTGTACACTTCACTTTTTTCAAGTACTATACTAGGTTTTTCTAAGAAATGTAACATTTTGTTTCTGATTTTAAACGAGATAAACGACAAAATAATAATAATCAAATCGTATAAAGAAATATAACCCTCAAGCAACTTTCGATTTTGTTTCAAAATATTGCATTTACGTAATATTGAACTACTAACAATTTTGCAACACAATTCAAGCCTGTTTACAAAATACCTTTTCATGATTACACCTCATTACCCGTTTATCTGAAACGCGATCCAAATATGCTGAACATGTCGAAGTCAGATAATATAATCACAATGCTGTGATGCTGTGATAAAAATTAAGCAATAATGAAAAGCCAGTTTCATCTCCGGCACGAACAAAAACATGCAGCTACTCGTATGAATTCGTTATTGAATGCTTCCACAGTATGAGCAAGACACGTAGCATGCCTGAATACACTTCATTAAAGAGAACTCCATTTAGTGTCCATTTATCAGATTAATTAATAATTTCATTACGGCCACACGGTATCTTTTGGCGGGCGTCCGAGGTTTACCTAACCCAAGCCCTGTAAGCAAACGAGCTCACAGTCTGTAAACACACCACCATACCCCCGCACCGAGTGCATAGCATCGGGGTAAGGTGCCTTGCAAGACGAAGCAAAAGCGAGAGAATTTCACGGTGCATTGGTTTCATGTGTCCCAGTTAATGCTGCGCAACCGCTAATGATGATTTCAATTTTAGGCTGAGGATTGTTGGAAATACATTAAAAGCACACAAATTTAAAGAAAAAATCTAGGTCATTCATGAAAACAGTCAATTTGAGTCAATTTGAGGCAAGAAAATATATTTTAATTTTGAGTTATATTTCATTTTATATGTTGAACGTAACGTGGGCTGCTGTTATAATAATATAAATGTTACAGAGGCTGTTATAATATGCGATGCTGTTATAATAATATAAATTATAAAAAAAGGTTCCAAAGAAATTACGGTTATATTTTCTCTTTTGATTCAAAATAGCGGACAAGTAAATAAATGCTTGTTTAAGTTTTCATGGAAAACTTTTAGTCAAACTGTCAAATACAACAGTCATATCTCATTTCTCCCTGAAGATATCTAGTGCTTCGTAGATTTTATCGTCACAAAACACTTTGATAGTGAGTTCATAAATGGAAATATTGCCTCAGCGAGCAGAAAATTAAAATTCTAGAAATATTAATTGCTTTTCTGAGAAAGTCTTTCTATATTGTCTACCAAACAATGCTGTTACGGTAGCTGCTGTTTTTCAAAACCCAACTCTTAGAAACACACTAGTGTGACTTGTTTCATGCTTGTTTGTGGTACTGAATCAACTAAATAAGCAATACATTTTTGTTTGTGGAGAAAAAAAGAAAAATGAACATCCTTTTGCAGAAAAAACATTCAACGTCACCGTTACCAAAAAATATATTTTCTTGTTTCAATGAATTTCCAGAAACATTATTAGATTATAGTTACTCGTTATTTATATTTTCCTTTTCCTTAAAAAATAAACAAAAAACAAAATGTAATAATTGCGTCTAAAAAAGAATTATGAAATCCTCCACACAATCTAAAATCGATATTACATTCAATTTCTCTAATTTTTACTTTCTCGCTAGTGATTACGCTGTATAGAGAAAATTGTATTTTACTTTGCCGCCCTCACTTCGTAACGACAAAATTATTGGAATCATGTGCCGAAAAACGGTGAATTTTCTTTAGAAAAAACTCTCATTTAGATATGAGAACTTGAAAAGCAATTTAAAAAATTTTTATTTGAAACAAATCCAGCGATGCGCATTGACGCTAACAAAAACGGGCGTCGATTTGAAGAGCTTGCAGTGCGGTTGGGCGACAGGTTTCCGGGTGCTTGCGGCGAAGAAAGAGTGCGCTCTCCGGGCCGCACGCGCCCGCACCGCGCCGCCCGCCATGTTTAGCCGCTCCATAGCGCCGCCTAATTGCCGCAATTAAGGCGAGGCCAGAGGCCGATAAGAACGGGGAGTCGCGGGCCGGGCCGGCAACAACCCCGCTGGGGCGCCGGAACAAGGCGACGCCACTTCGCGGAGCCGGCGCCAGAGCGCGCGCGCGTGTGCGCGTTTACGGCGTGGACGACGAAATCGTAGTGGAAACTCCCAGGTGTCGGTCTCGATGGAGCAGGGGTGTGGAGTCAAGTCCAAGTGTGCTTACAGAATTCACTGCAACAATTCTATCAATGAACATTCATATTGCCGACATGCGCTCTTCAAAATCATTCTCCTATACGGTGATAAGGGAAAGAAGGAGCAAGCGTGTGTAAACCTCCTTCCTGCTGCTGAAATGAAAATATCACATCACACAGGTGATGCAAAACGCATGATTGTGGTTATTTGTTTAATGAATCGAGGACTATTGTTGCCAAACTACAAATGACATGAGCATGTTCTAGAAATAGCAACATTTATAAATATTTATCACTACTGGACCCAGCAATGCTTCGCTATTGCAATGTATTACACATCACACACGTACTCACGTGACTGTTAATCACGTTTTTGACTACGCTGTGCAAACATTTTAATAGACTTTTTCGCAAGTATGGATTTGTTTTACGTTCTCGTTTGGACATGGTTGTCAAGTATCATACTGTAAAAACCGTTCTCCCTAAAATTTGGGCATGCATTCGCTATAACAGTATCTTAGAGAAATTCATTTACTCGTCCGAGATTCAAATAATAATTCCGGCCGATATTTCACAACCGCAGGGGAGAGCACTTGAATGCGGTGAAGACGCGCTTAATCGTCGGCTGTGCGGCGGTTGCGTCGGGTTCAAGGCTGCTTGGATCGTAAACGAATAAATCATCACCAACAACGCCCCCACATGTCCAATTTAATTCAAACCACTCATTAAACACTCCCATTACTAAACATATCCAAAGTGTGAAAATTTCAGCGAAATCGGTCGAGTAGTTTTTGAGTCTATGTGTAAGACACATATGCACGCTCCCTTTTATTTATGTATCGATATTGAAAGAAGTGTAGCTAAACAGTACAAACTTTCTCGCATTGTTTATAAATCAGCAAATTTTCAAAAATTCAGAGGGTTCAACGAGAATGAGACCCGCACCTCTTCCTTCCTCACCTCTTACTTTCACACACGTACACTCATATGCAGAAGACTAGTGGACTTGACATAAGGCCAGTAGGGAACTTGGAGCTTGTCGCGGCAGGGGCGGTGGGAGATACCTGGTTGGAAAAAAGCCCCGCAAGTCGACGTAGGTCAGCGTCGTAATTCACCATCCCTCGGGGGAAGATCACTGCCACCTTCGGAAGAGAAAATACGCACTACTCTTACGAGACTAGTGATCTTGTCAGTTGACTAATAAGTACTCTAAAATGAAAGGACTCCTGTTCCAATTACAGTTTTAAGGATTGAAACGTCAGCTCAGAAGAAATTGTCAATCATATTGAATAATGTTTTTAAAACTTGCCAATGTAATTCTTATTCTGTGTTTCACTGAGTGCGATTGTGCTTTCTCCTTTTAATTTTTTCACAATAAACAAAATTGTAAATATTTCATCAAGAAATTTTTGGGAAAATGTAGGACAGATTACTAAATTTCCGTTCATCTAATTTGTTAGTTTTTCAAGCTTGTCGAAGACAGGTAAGATGAATGTGATTTTAAAATTATTAATCTTACGATGTACTGTGTACTGCAACTGTAAGTAAATTTGCGAACAAATTATATTCTTTAGCATTATTTAGCCCTACATATTACGGTAATTACTCGACCTTTAACATTAATATTCATCCTCGAATAAACAGCCTTAATGTACTATGAAAACAAAACAAAATTCTCAGCTTTAGGAAAAGTGTCTCAGTAATTCCAAATGTGAACTGTTCCAAAAAATATTTCAACAACCTTGGAAACTTGCTTTATAGTTACATTGCGCACAGCAGCAAATGATGGAAGGGATGAAAAAAAGGAGAATTAATATCCGTTTGTAATTAGCGTAGGATGTACAATTGAAACTCTCCAGCTTCTGTTCATTGCCAATCCTTTGAATTTGTTATCAGTTCAATGATTAAGGATACGACCTTCGAACATGAATTGGTTACGCACATAATCTAACAATTACCTCTTTCATATTTTATATTCCCAGTATTTCCTACAAATTTGTTTAAATTCAATCAAAATGTAAATGTTGACATTCCCTGAAATTCAAAGGCTGTGTTACTCATTGTAACAGTACATGGATTCACGCTGTGATTAAACGTGGAAACGCGTGGAATACGCGATGTAAACGGGTGCAGGAAGAGCCGTCATTTCATCGCCATTGCCTCCCACGCTTCGAGTTTTCTTTCTTAACTACCTTCTAGGAACGGAACGCCTTTCACCCTCCAGCTCGCGATTCTGGGATTTTTGAATGAGGAAATTTGAAAAGGATCTTGATACAGTTTTTCAACGGCCTAAATCGCTCGGCCCAGTCGTTACCGGATGCCGGAGTTAAGATCCTTCCCAGAACGAAATTACAAATAAATTACCATTTTCGGTATTTTACCCACTTTCAAAAATGATTTTAACGAGCATGAGCCAATTTTTTATTTGCGCAAAGTTAGACCCTACTCCAACACCATTCATTCAAATAGAACGTATGAAAGGCTACCTCGCCAGTGAAGGAGAAGGAGAAAGAGGCTTTCCAGTGAGAGGGATAGATTCATTCGGATCAAAAGTCCCGTCTGGCGAGCAGCCACCTCAGTTGTGGAGAGAGAGCGCGGCTTTCGCCTCAGCCGCGAAGTGCAAGGCTTGCACTGTATCAGCAGCGAACATTGTCGCGTCGCGAAGTGGTACTGCGTGAACATTTAGGCGAACGCGCCATATACATGGTACCTCGGCCAGGGTCGCATGGTGACGTGATAGCGATGCACGCCAATCGCCAGCATCTGGTGGAGCCGATTCTTCGGTACCTCCCTCGCGGCCGCCCCCGCCGCCGACGCAGAATGAGGCGAAAGGCCACCTGCCTGCCTTCCATCTGAACCACCTCTGGCCGTCTCGCCAAAATTACTCAACCGGATAGACAGCAATGGACACCATAAAAAGGTATTGTTGAAGTGTTAGTTCTAACCGGATGTGCCGCGCTTTGGCTATGCAATTTTTACGTTTTAATTTAATATTATATTATCCAAAAGGTGTGAATCTTTCTTCTTATAATTCGTGTGTGATACCCAGCTCAATCCGGCTTCGTATGAAGGCAGAAAGGCAGCGTAAAACTAATTAATAATCCTCTCTCCTCGCCACTGGAGGAGGGGATAATTACATTATATACACCGTGTCTTTACATCTATTCATATCATTACTTGTTGCGTGTTATAACGTTATATAAAACAAATCTACGCACGTTCCTGACCATAAATAAATTATAAGCATAATAAATTCTAAACTAGCAATTTAATTTAATATGCATTCCGAATGTTTTGAATAAAAAATATTACAGATTATTGAAGCACCAAACGGATGAAAACCGTACGGTAATTTCAACCAGGTAATATGCACCTAGTGCAGGTAATAAGACGTTGCTCTAGTAGAGCTGTGGGTGAAAGATACAATGAAATGGTGGATAGCTTTGCTTCGTTGATCGACAGCATTCCACAAGGCGTCCGGCGAACGAAAGGGAGAGTGAGAAGGGCTTCTCGAAAAAACAGGACTAATGTCCAACGATCTAATTTGTGGGATATGAGTAAAAAAAGTCCATAAACTTACTTTCCTAGTTCCCCTATTTTTCTTCGCACGTTTTATTTGGGAATAATTCACTTTAGGCCCAATTGACGTTATCCTCTGATGCGTAAAAGTTCACACTACAAGGTGGCATCATCAACTCTATTTTATCAATTTTGGACTAATGCTGTTTTTCCAGAAACCTTTCATGTGTTGTGGCGGGGCGATGCCTCTTGCGTCTTACATTCCTGGCTGTCATTGCTGAGCACAAAGCTCCTGGTCTGCAATGCATGCCGAAAGTGAAGCCTCCCCTCGGGGGCGCAATAGAAGGCCACATCTAGTGCCGGAACCACCCCCACTGCCTCATCACCCCCGCCCACCCCAACGCCCCTTGCGCTTCCGCACAACCTGCAGGGCGCCTATCGCACCCATCTTGCATGCGGCGCGCAGTAATTCATCGGTTTATCAGAGAGCAGGGCCCCGCTGCCGCCACTGCTGCCTCCGCCCACCCCTCCCATTCCTTTCCCCCACCCCCGCCCCACACGGTGCACAACCCCGTCCAGCACTGGCTGCTTCTCCTGTCCCATGAGAAGTTTCCCAGCCTCTTAGTTCTCTGCTGACTTTCTTATTCTTTCTCTTATTCATCTATATTTCCATCCTTCCACTTTGTTCCTTTTTTACTTAGAAGTCGCTTTTGACTAGTGTTACTTCGTCTATCGAGTTCTTCAACTTCTAGGAATTTTCTGACCTTTCGCACTCGTCATTTTTCCGGTCATCTATTTTCTTGATCCTGAACGACTTACGCAGAACCTCTTTTTCCTGACATATTTACCAGCTCTTCACTTAGTTTTACGCTTCCCCAACCCCTCCCCATCTACATTCCCTCATGTAGGTTTTGCCACTTGTTCTCATCCGTACCACCGCGGATACATTCGCTTCTACGCCTTTCCTGACCTCGAGAAACCTCGCGCACCATACCTGGCATCCCCTCCCCAGGGGCGCCCGGAGAAAACCAGGGGCTGACGCAGTTGATCCAAGGGTGTCCATTGTTTCAAACAAAGAGTTTCCTCCTCATCCGTCGTCACTTCATAAACAGAATTCATTTTTCCATGACGAAATTAGAAAGAATTTGTAGTTTGGATTAGAGATAAATATATTTTTCATTTCTTTTGAACTTAAAACAAAAATGAACTTGCTCCTGGCTCCAGTTAAGTCGGAGCCAGGGGCAAGTTGCCCTAGCTGCACGTCCCTGCCTCTCCCTACTCCATGCTCCAGTGGGGTCACCTCCACCGCCCCAGCTTCAATGTACGGAGTCGCCGCAACCACAGCGGCTGCTGCCACCGCCTCCTCGCGCACATTTCATTTTTACTGCGCCGCTTATCTACGCCGGGCGCCGCGCGGCTCCGCGCCACCTGCCTCGCCCGCCCCGCCCCGCCTCCGCCCCGCCCCCCGCCCCGCCCCTCCCCGCCCCGCCCGCCTCGCCTCGCCCCGCCCCTCCCCTCCCCGCCCCGCTCCGAAATGCTCCACCCCCCGCCCCCACCCCGCTCCACCACGCCCCACTCCGCCCCGCCAACCCTGGCCCACCTCGCACCACCTCCGCCCACCACCTCGCCCCTGCTTGTCGCTCGGGCTCTAAGAAGCACCCAGCCGGAGGCGGTAACAGAGATTCCGCCAGTGGGAACGGAAAAAACCGCGGACAAGAAGGATGGTCGAGGGAGAGAGGAATCTGGCGGTGGAAGGCAAGAAGAGAAAGGGTCGAGATGATAAAACGTAATGTTCGGTATGAGGGTGTAGTAAGACGATGTAACATGAGAATTTTTTTCATTATTTTCTGTACAGAAACTGGATGGAAAAGAGACGTTCATTACCACATGTATCGAAATTGAATGCACTAATTGGACGACGAATACGTCATTTGGTTTTCTGCACGTAATCATCATAAAAATATTTGAACTGGACACCACAAAAAGCATTGAAGATAAAACAGTTGAATAGTATCTATGGTAAATTATATTATGACTCAACACGAAACGAGACAAACTTCAGTAGATGTTTAATTTCTCACTACATAGTCATTTCACATTACAATTTAACACTTTAGAACGCCATCATACCTGTACAAAAGGATCAAATCACACCAGACATATAGTAAACTAGAGAAAATTTCGAAATGTGACGCCAGGAGTGCGATAGTGAAACTGAATGAAATCTGTATCAAAAAATAAAGCATGCGTCATTTTCCTGAACAAATTACATCGCATCTAGTCCGATACTTTTCGGTATCGATGAAAAATAATAAGAAAATGGCAGTCTAAAAGCACTTTAAGCTGGTATTACTGACATAGAAGAAATGGTATGGGTAATGGAGAAAGGATACTCTAGCTGCCAACAAGTGCTGTCATGAATATGGCGAGGGAATAGAAATTGTGGAATTGAAGGAAATGCTGACCTAAAATGCAAGGAGGGAGGGTACAGTGGCTAGAAAAAAGGTTCAAAGAATTGGCAGAAGACAACGAAAGAAGAAAGTGGAATGACGTGTGGCAAAGGCTACCTTGAATCTGCAACCTTAGCACTGGCGTTGCAGTGCCGACAAAGCTCCTGTTGAGGGCGTACCTCCCTCAGATAGCGCACCGAGCGCCATTACGTTGACGTATTTTTCAGTACTGGTGCTTCTAAGTCGTTCCCCTTCCTGAGGCAGGCGTTGTAATTCACAACTTCCCTGCGTGCGTTTTATGTGCGAGGTAGGAGAAAAGAGCCTTTATTTCTTGCTCATTTTACGCATGTTCTTACACCTTGGCTAAGTGAATACAGTTAGTCATTTAGGAAATGTTGTTGGTTTTATGACCTTTGTAGATCCATTTCATATGAAATTTACCCTAGCACTTATCTATACTACGTATAGGTGTATATATAAGAGGAGCGTGTATTTTCTAAATGGTGAATCTAAGGTAAATTGTGGGTGAACATTATTATTATTATTATTATTATTATTATTATTATTATTATTATTATTATTATTACACATTCATGCCAGTGATTGCTCACGTAACGAATAAAAATGTACATGAATACAATATTTCTATTGAGTATCCAAATATTATTGTTTTTTGTAACTCTAAAGTATCTAACAAACCCTTGAAATCATAATTTTAAAAGACCCAAAGTTATTGAGATGTTCCCAGTTTTGTAAGCTAGCATTGCTCGTTTATCTCTCTGGGTCCTGCGAATGGGATAAATATCTAACTGTTCAAAGGTGGTAAAAGTTAATGTTGGATCCACACTTACCCGAGTAAAATGTTCATAACCATTTTCTCTTTTGATGAGATTTTTTTATTATTTATCACATTTACATCTTATTGGTTTATTTATTTTATGATTTTATGCACTCCTTTTTTGTTGAGACTTTTCATAACCATTCTTCGTTCATGTTTCACTTTAATGTTACAGGCCCGATATTCTGTGTGTTCTTAATTTTATCAAAATCTGACTAATCGCTGAGGAGATATAATTTGAAAACAGATGAGCCCTGATTAACCCTCTCCTAAGTATCGCCGCACGTTGGTAGTCGGCCATTAAAGAGATAGGATACCCATAGATAGAAGACCCATGATGAAGCTGGTCTGTCTCAAAACTATTCAAAAGTTGTCCATTCATATAGCAAGAGCTAACAGTCAAACATTGATATTTGAACTATTATTCAGGAAGATTAAATAATTAATCTGAGAATGAAAAGAGGTTTTAGGGAAAATCTAGTTAATATTTTTCAAAACATCGAGATTTTCTCTACAATCAAATAACAATTGAGACAACCCTTTTAAAGAATACTGTTTTATAATAAATGTATTACAAACATTATATGGAAAGATGAAAGTATTGAAACTATCTCTACACAAATAAAAAAATCGCATCAGCTATACATCGCTTTCAGAATAAGTCCGTGAGCATCGCCTAAGCCCCTGCTTTGCAAGAAATTGTGGCTCGAGGCGTAAAAGTCCGGCAAAATACAAAACGAGACCGGCGAGATCCGCGCTCAGCCCTGAACAATGGGCCGTAAATTCAGGTCTCGTTGGACTCGCTTCTAAGAAACCCCGTAACTTTCTCTTTCCAATCGGAAGCCCAGACGCAGATTTCGTTCGGGCTCATCCCTTCGCGAAGGCAGGCATCGTGCTCCGGTCTGCTTCCAAGTTTCGCCTTTTCTCGCTCCGTCTTTTTCAGTTCGTTGTTTTTTCTTTCACTTACTACACCTGCGTTTTTTTCCTCCGCCGATGGTCTGCATAAAATTACTCTCATCGCATCTGTGTTCGTTATCTGATTCAAATGTCACGCCTTAATGCGGCGTCATTTCTCGATTATCTCAGACAACTTCCGCTCATCTTCCTGCTTTCATTGTTCAGTTCACTTAGAGATTTGAGTCACTCGAGGAATGTTCTCTTTGAGGAAAGGTGTTGGCGAGCCAAAGATAAATGGAACGACTTGCTCGTCTCCACAATGAGCTTTCAAGTATCTGCACTCTCGTCTTCTTTATGATCTCCTTTTATCCATTTCCTGCATTTCATAAGAATATGGAATCAATGAATTCTAATTGATGAGATGCGTCATGCAAAAAGTGATTCAGAGGTATAAATAGCCACATGAAAAATTTAATACTTGCGCCAAGAATTCGTTTTCATGGAAAACCGAATATGTGGAAACTCATGTAGTGATCTTTCGAATACTGTTCAATAGTATAACGTAGTATCAAACTTTTAGCTTTTTTTATAACTAAATCAATTCATTTTAACAGAAAAATATAAATAATTTTATTGACACTGTAATTCAAAATATATTTTTTCAGCAGTACATTAATTTACTTTCATTTCCGGAAAACATTACCGGTGTCGAGTTCAAATTGTGTATTACCATAATGAATAACTTAAGATATTAATGTGAATTAACCAGATCATCAGATTATGCAGATCGAGAAAATAAATATAGCACCTAAGTAATTAAATAATTTGGTCACTGCATCTTTAATATGACTAGCAAACAACTTAATACAAAAGGTAATCAACTTGCTATCAGATCTTTTCTTTCAGCATTGAATCATAGTTCTACCATTCTACCATCTTGTAATCATTTAAAAGAGGAAGAATGATAATTTTCTTGTTCGTGCTTTTGAATTTTTTCTCGCGTAGCAGATTTTGTAAATAGTGTCTCTTTTGAATGAGAAGTACATAAGTCAACGAGTTAGGGAACCCAAAGTAGCCATAACAATTCAAAAATAAGAATTTCATTGACAAAATTATTTTTTTAAACATTTAAATGCATGTCTTGCTGATGATCCCGAAAAAATATCTCAACACATATTCAAAGGGTCTCACACCTACTCCACTCTCAACACAACCATCTGTCTTGTGCTACCCCTCCCCTTCTCGAATTCCTCATCCACTTCAAAGCCCCTGTTCCTGCACGAGTTCGCTTATGCCCTCTTTTCCTTTCCTGCTAGTCCCCAACTCACGTCCTCCTTCCCCCCCCCCCGCGCCCCGGCTGCATCGCGACCGCCCACGCTCGGCCCAGGGCGGCAGGCGCTGACGTCGACTGCTGAATGGCCTTGGGGAAGTTGCGGAGATTCTCTTGAAAGGGACTCTCAAGAAAGGAGAGCGCGCGCGGAGGGTTCCGAGGACACAACGGAGGCGGTGGGGGTGGTGGGAGGAGACGGACGCGTCCTTCACGCATCGACGGCCCATTCACAGAAGGCGAGTAAATCTGCAGCGCGGGGCTGGGGCGGGGCCGAGGGGCGGGCGGGCTGCTGAGGAGATGGCGGTCACAGGGGCTTTGCGCGGACACAGCGGCCGCCTGGGGAATTGTCCGTTGCTTCGAGTGCACAAGAATTCAGTCGCATGCAAATACGAGCAAATCAATAGACTTCTTACGATGCACACTTCGAAGGTACTTATTTCACTTCGCTAGTTTGGTCATAAAAAGATTTTGTTCATTTCACACTCCAACAATTCAATTTAGTTTAGTAATTGAGTTCGTTTTTCGAATTTTATTTTCATCTCCAACTAGTTCAGATAAACATGCCAATCACAGGGGAACTAATGTACGCAAAAAGTGTCTCTAAAGATTCTACTTTTCTTCCATTCCTTCAGAAGCTAAAATTCAGCTAGTGGAGGCAGAACATAATAATGTATGTATGTATTTGGCGTTATTGGGTCGGTAGTCCGACTTCCCCGGCCAGCTACCGGTGTCCCCCCATGCCCAGTTAGATTCCCATGCATGGGAGAGGGTAAGAGCGACATGAGGCGAACATGACGTATTCTCTTCACCGTAACTAGTAATATCCGCCTGCTTGAACTTTTCTTCGTTACACAGTTACAGAAACTGGGACGATTTTGAAGGAAAGCTACAAATATATTTTTGCCCCGACCGAGAATCGAACCCGGGGACTACAGCACGGGATGCTAGTACGATGCCCATTAGCCATCTCAGAGGACAGAACATAATATTAATAATAATAATAATAATAATAATAATAATAATAATAATAATAATAATAATAATAATAATAATAATAATAATAACAATAACAACATTTAATCTAATGTATCTAAAACAAAAATAATATTGGCACATTTATCGACATTCAGCAATTGACACTGATCCTTGTCACATCT
This sequence comes from Teleogryllus occipitalis, assembly GCA_011170035.1. NCBI lineage: Eukaryota > Metazoa > Arthropoda > Insecta > Orthoptera > Gryllidae > Teleogryllus > Teleogryllus occipitalis. Next base: position 61,385 of record BLKR01003020.1, on the reverse strand, counting down.
GAATTTGGTGCAAAATTATCTTGATCTATTTTTCCAATCACAGGCCATATACATTTATGTGAAAGAATTTACTCTGTATATTGTAAAAGATTCCGGATTTTTGCGAGTGGGCTGAAGCTAGGCTAATACTATTTCTGAGCTGTAGGGCTAATGTAGGAAAAGGAAAATATTTTAATGCTATTTTTAATTTGGGACTCAATTGATCAGATATTGCTACTATCGGCACACAGTAATATATTTGTAAAACATTTTGATGTTTGTTTTAAATAGATGAACACACAATCGTACAATAATGCCCAAAACAGATTAAAATAGGAAGGAGATGACAATGAATTATAATGGAAAAGTGCGATAATATAATATGGCATTCTATTAACTTCTGTTAACGTCAGTGTTGCCCTTCTCAGGCTGAATAGACAATGTTTAATTGAAATTTATGATTATTGTAGTTCTTACTAAGGTGATAAAGTGTAGGTTCTTCATATTGTAACATTGTATTACAATACTTAATTACGGGGCCTGACGTCGTCGTTTTATAATTCTCCAGTCTCGTACTCTACTATCAAGATATCTCACAAAACGTATAATGTAAATAAATATTACGAAACTTATTTAAGACAATGATAAGTCACGTATTTATTTGAAGTACAGAAGCCACATTTTGATAAAAGTAAAATGTCACAAGACAACACTCAGACAGCAACGCTCCGGCACTCCAGATGGAAGGGAACAGCAGATAAATTTCGTTCATTTGTCTCAACTCTTCCTGTAACACGAACACTCGCAATTCAACTGAGGCAATGTGGTCAGGGGGTAGCGTAAAAAAAAACAGTCAACCGGGAAGAAACGGAGATTGAGGGCGTAGTCATCGCAGGCAGAGAGCGTGGCAAAGGGAGACCGACATTGTGTGAGGCACGACAGCGAGCGCACGGAACCGCACGATATTCTGAGTAGTAGAGGGACGTCTGGGATTAAGCAGTGTGGCAGAGGCTTTATAGAATGACGCGTGGAAACGTAACGGGCGGTGACGGCGTCGGGTTAGACAGGATCAGCAGCGATTGGGAGATGACACGAAGACCAACACTGGTGTGTGGGCGCGGTGGAGTGACGGTATACTGGGGGTGGGCAGTGGAGAAGCCAGGAATGTTGTACCGTCAGATGTTTCCAATGGATCGGTTGATTGATTAATGATTCCGATCGCGTCAACTACTAAGGTCATTGGTCCAAAAAGTGTAGTGCAAGTTTTTTCGTCGTGAGGCGGAGGTGATCTTACCCTGCTGGATGGCGAGTCCAGCGCCGACCTAGTGGGAGGGTGTAGGCGTCCGTAGTGGGAGGGTGTGGGCGTCCGTGTGGGAGGGTGTGGGCGTCCGTAGTGGGAGGGTGTGGGCGTCCGTAGTGGGAGGGTGTGTGCGTCCGTAGTGGGAGTGTGGGCGTCCGTAGTGGGAGGGTGTGGGCGTCCGTAGTGGGGGGTAAGCGTCCGTCCGTAGTGGGAGGGTGTGGGCGTCCGTAGTGGGAGGGTGTGGGCGTCCGTAGTGGGAGGGTGTGTGCGTCCGTAGTGGGAGAGTGTGCGTGTCCGTAGTGGGAGGGTGTGGGCGTCCGTAGTGGGAGGGTGTGGGCGTCCGTAGTGGGAGGGTGTGGGCGTCCGTAGTGGGAGGGTGTGGGCGTCCGTAGTGGGAGCGTGTGTGCGTCCGTAGTGGGAGAGTGTGCGTGTCCGTAGTGGGAGGGTGTGGGCGTCCGTAGTGGGAGGGTGTGGGCGTCCGTAGTGGGAGGGTGTGGGCGTCCGTAGTGGGAGGGTGTGGGCGTCCGTAGTGTCCGTAGTGGGAGGGTGTGGGCGTCCGTAGTGGGAGGGTGTGGGCGTCCATAGTGAGAGGGTGTGGGCGTCCGTAGTGGGAGGGTGTGGGCGCGTCCGTAGTGGGAGGGTGTGTGCGTCCGTAGTGGGAGAGTGTGCGTGTCCGTAGTGGGAGGGTGTGGGCGTCCGTAGTGGGAGGGTGTGGGCGTCCGTAGTGGGAGGGTGTGGGCGTCCGTAGTGGGAGGGTGTGGGCGTCCATAATGGGAGGGTGTGGGCGTCCGTAGTGAGAGGGTTTGGGCGTCCGTAGTGGGAGGGTGTGGGCGTCCATAGTGGGAGGGTGTGGGCGTCTATAGTGGGAGGGTGTGCGCATCCGTAGTGAGAGGGTTTGGGGGTCCGTAGTGGGAGGGTGTGGACGTCCGTAGTGAGAGGGTGTGGGCGTCCATAGAGAGAGGGTGTGGGCGTCCGTAGTGGGAGGGTGTGGGCGCCCGTAGTGGGTGGGTGTGGGCGCCCGTAGTGGGAGGGTGTGGGCGCCCGTCGTGGGCGGGGGCAAGAAGCGCATTCGCGTGCGCGCGGGGGCGGCGCCACTTGCCCAGATTGCAACGGCGCGGCACGTGATGCATGGCGGCGTTTGTTTTTCGCGCGGCCGCCCCGCCCTCGCGGCCGCGCCCCGTGTCCCGCCTCCGCTCGAAGCGCTCCGCAGTCTAATTGCCCTGAAGTGGACGGCGCCCTCGCCGGCCCCGCCCCCTCCGCGTCCCCGTTCTGCGCCGTTTGCCTCACGACCCGCGACCTTTGCCCGCGAGATGCCCGTTAAGAAGCGGGGGACGAGTCTGTCGCGATCATGCTCGAACCAGTGGCAGCCAAACTTATGAAGCTTGTGAGCGTTTTCCGTCCTATTGTCAGCTACCGAGAAACCAACACAGATGTTTTTTCCAATCTTAACAGTTGATCATTGTCTGTAAACATACGGTTCTATGAAATACGAAACAAATTTAAATAAAACTATATACAAGAAAAATGAATTGAAATAGAATTTAATATTAGTAAAAAAATGAAAAATAGAAACAAATAATGAATGTAAGAACATATTTTTCATCAGACTTGTGATTGAGAAGGATAGCACTCTTTTTTGTCATTAACAAGTTTTTTTTTAATATTGGGATAGTGAGTCGTCACTGTCATTCAAATACATTTGTCCAAATGTTTATCCAAACATGCTTGTGCTCTGTAGTGCAAGTCCAGGTTAGCCAACGTTGAGAATGACCGCGAGCTATTAGTAGCTCGCGATCGACGGTTTGGCGATCACTGCTCTAAAACGTTCCGAAGTTTTGGGACAAAATGGTGTGAATTGAAATTTTGAAAATTAAGTTGAAATATTATAAGTTTTGATATTTTTTTATCAGCTCTTAATTATAAAATTTTCTTCTGGTAACACTGGTATGTTATGGGTAACATTTTTATATTTTATTATGATTATTTCTCAATATTGCATAAATCTCTTTCCCTAAACTATCAGTAAAACCTCCAAAAATAGTGAAAAACCTCTTTAAGCAAAATCGCATAATTCAACTTCCTGAAAATCAAATATTTTTGTCTCTTTACAGAATACGGATTGATATTTGTCTCTTTACTCGGAATATTTCATTAAGTTTAAAGGTCCTTTTTTTCGAACTATTGCTTCGTCACTTCTCCAAAACGTTACATACTCAAAGAAACAATCAAACATAAGGAGATATATTTATTTGACTAAAATCAGAATGAGAAACTTCAATTTTTACCAAGTTAAAAGAAATCCTCCCTCTCTTAAATGATCACAGACTATTTGGATACGTGTCTAGAGAGAATAGAGAAAAGTACGCTTGATATAATTTTCTTTCTCAATAATGTGTCACTTTTTAACATACGTATATACGGGAATAATATACGTAGTACAGAGAAAGTTACGTAATGCTGCGCGAAAAAACGGCGGATTTTCGGCGGAAAAAAATTCATTGCCGGGCTATGGTGGCTAAAAAGTGCAAAAAACCAGTTGCTAAATTAAAAGAAAAAAATTCTCTACCACGTGGTGTAGCCAGAATCCTTTTTTTGTGGGTCCTTGATGTCGAAAAATCAATTGGAAGCAAAACGTCTATCCCTCTGTTGGTCCGTCCGTCTGTGAACACTACTAGCGCTTAAACCACACGGACGATCTTTCCTAAATTGAAGAATCTCTTGTCTATCAGGCTCTTGTTGAAGCTTTGAATTTTTGAGAAACATTATTTAAAATTTGGGGGTACTTTACATGAAGCCCTAAGGACATTTTCAGAATTTTCTCACAATCGGCTCCAAATTTTTTCTTTAAACTTTTGGTAGGGTTAGTGCCAAACGAACCCTACACCATGACATAAACGCCGTATTGCTCTATTCTTTTGTTTTTTCAAACATTTTAAATATAAATTTTTTTACTTGTCTCTCACGTCTGTAATATTTACATTAGAAGAGATTTCTTCACATTAATATATTTATGAGTACATGTGCTTTAAATAATGTCAAATAAAATTTCTGGAAAACTCAATCGTTTTCTGTACAAAGGAGCTGAAAATTCTGCATATTCAGAAACGCTCAAACGCTATTTTCTCGAAAATGGCTCCAAATTTTTTCTTCAAATTTTTCTACTAAATAGTGCTATGTGCACTGTTTAATATGACAAAGTTCATTTTGGTGTATTCATTTATTCAAATTTTCAACCATTACACAAATGTACTTTTTTTTAAATACCTCTCACTCCCTTAATATGGACATTTTCATCGAATTGTATGCATTATTACAATTGTGATTGGAAGTGCTTCAAATGATTTCAAATGAACTTTTTCGAAAACTCATTAGATTTATGTGAAAAAGAGCTTCAAATTTCGCATTTACAGTAGTGCTTAACAATTTTCTTAAAACCACATCAAATTTTTCAATGAAAATTTCTATTTAGGACGAGATTTTACTCTTCTTTAATATTCGTGGTGTAATATTTCGGTTGTGCTACTAGGAAAGCAAAAAGTTGAGAAAATGTCAAAAAAATGTACTTTGGGCGACGATAGATGGCAGCTGGTCAGAGAATGGAGCAAAACTTGAAAGCCAGACCACACCAAGGAAATTATAAAACTTTACTACGGGAATGTCTGTGCCATTCTGTAGCACCTCAAGTTAGTTTATTTATTAACTTCGATAATTTTCAATCATTTCGCAGGTAATTTTTAAATGTTACAATATTTTACGTGAACATTAAGAAAAGCGTATTTGAAGCATATTATATCAGTACAGTATTTGTTAAGTAATATGGAACTAAGAATATCAAACTTATGAATAAACTTAATCATAAACCATATCAAACAATAATATTTAATAATCTTAAGTTTCCATAATGAATAGTCATATTCCACAAAGAAATTTGTCATGGTCCCACATTTATGAAAACAACTACAAGAGGTTATTTGCAGAACTAAAATCGGGGAAAATGTTTAAACATCAAGCTTCTCAAGTTTTACGATTTGTAGTTACTAACTAGTAAATTAAAATGATAACCGCTGGGCTCACCTGATCAGATGCATGTGCTCAGATCCGGGAGACACGCGCATGCGTAGCCAATCCTGCAAACGAAAGAAGTGGTTATCTGGAAAGTTACACCAAGCAGATTTTCATAAAAGAAATTTACTTGCACATGGAAGCAAGGTGTTCATTCATCGCAGTGTACATATATTACAATATTAAATATATATTATATAATATATTAAAACTCAGAAAGGGTTGTTAAAAGTATTATCAAAAATAATTTTACAAATCACATAAGGGTAAACAGCGTATTTTTTTTTCTTTAAAGCTCCCTACGCCCTATTTTCTTGGAAAACATACGCAGCTCCTCCGTTCTTCGCGAAGTAGTACCTAGTAGAGCGACCGCTCATTTCCCCGAATGCGAGGGCGGCGGGGAACTCCGGTATCGCGCTCTCTGTGTACTTGAAGGCGATCATGTCTTTACAAGAAACCACTGGAACTTTGCGAGAAAGACACTACTACCAAACTACTACTGATGAACCCAAAAGGCTGCAAGAAGCCTCATTTTTGGGTGAGGAGCATAAAGCTTTGAACTTTTGGGCTTCTCATTACAGACTCTTTACAACTTGCTCTTTGCCTTTTATTCATTTTAAGCTTGCTGTCTTCTAGGCTTACTCTCGCTATTTATTACTTTCTTTAAAAACACTGCAATAGATACTCTAATAGTTAATTTGAACATATTTTTCTGTACTCTTGAAAAATTGCGTCAGTACTTTTAAACAAAGAATTTTTAACTTTTGATGTGATACGTAATTCATATTTTACTGAAGTCATATTTTACTGAAGTAAAGATGTTTAATACGTTTGAATAAATCGACAAAATTCCAGTCTGGCGAAAAGTCAAAAATTGCATACAAAATCCCCACTTAAAGAACATTGGAGATTGCCACAGAGCTTGTGCTAGCCGTGATGTACCGACATCTCTCTGAAATGTCAAAACAAAGCGGGTGCATCAGTAATACCTACAATGAATTGTAAAATGAATATTTTCCACCTTCCGTGCACAGTCATAAGATGTTAGAAGTTTAAAAATCTGGAGTCGCTGTCCCCCCGACGACATGCGCCACGCCCCCGTGGTGAAGCCGAAGTCCACTGGCGCCGTTGCGCGTATCTCTGCTTGCTTTTAGCGAGATAATGACCGTGCTAATTCTGAAACTTCCTGCAATTTGCCCGGACTGGGGTTTTTAGAAACCATTCCCACGTGGTATCGAGCAGCCCTTCCCTCCCTCGCGGTGCTTGGCCAGGAAGGGCCTCCGGCGCCAAGCCTTGCAATCGCCCTCAGGCACGCGGGGGCGGCGCCGGCGCTCGCGTGTCGCTGGGCACTTGGCAGCTGCGCGCCGCCGCCGCCTTGAGAGCAGGGAAGGAGGAGGAGGAGGCGGCGGAGGAGGAGAAGGCAGGGGAGGAGGAGACGGAGGAGGAGGCGGAAGAAGAGGTGCAAGAGGAGGAGAAGGAGGAGGAGGAGGAGGTGTAGGAGGCGGAGGAGGAGTAAAGGAGGAGGAGGGGGAATAGGAGGCGGAAGAAAGAGGAGGAGGAGGGAGATGGGGAGGGGAAAAGGCTGAAGAAGGAGGCAGAGAAGGGGAGGCGAAGAAGGAGGAAGAGGAGGGCGGGGGGGAGGATGCCGCTGGAGGAGGAGGAGGTGGAGGAGGTACAGAGGCGAGGAGGAAGAGGAGGCGGAGGAGGACGAGAAAAAGGAGGAGGAGAGCGGCGGAGGGGAGAAGGGAGGGAGGTAAAGGAAGAGGAGGAGTTGGAGAAGGAGGCGGAAGAGGAGGCGGAGGAAAAGGAGGTGGAGTAAGGAGGAGGCAGAGGAGGCGAAGGTGGAGAAGGAGGAGGTGAAGGAGGAGGAGGGGAAGGAGAAGGAGGAGGAGGAGGAGGAGGAGGCTGAAAGGAGGCGGAAGGAGGAGGGGAGGAGGATGAGGCGGCGGAGGAGGGGGAGGCGGTGGCGTCGTAGGTGGCGGCGACGTCGTAGGAGGAGGAGGTGGAGGCGGAGGAGGGTAGGCGGTGGACGAGGTGGCGGAGGAGGTGGAGGCGGAAGAGGGGGAGGCGGCGGACGAGGTGGCGGAGGAGGAGGAAGTGGAAGGAGGAGGAGGTGGAGGAGGAGGCGGAGGAGGATGAGGAGGCCGAGGAAAGGGGGTTTGGGCATAGAGTGAAGAATTATATAGAGGGCTCATCAGGCTGGTTTCGAGCTACCTCCTTTGAATAGTTTCCCGTCCGCCGATAGATAGCGCCAACGTCGCGAAGTGTGAAGGGAAGAACAGGACTGGCTGTTGGTGGGGGGTATTTGTAAGAAATATCGCGCTGTGTAGAATGTCACGAAAAGCGGTGTTGTTTCCGTGCCGACTGCAGACTCTGGGGTGGGTCGGCCGACCCAGCTGGTCCCGCTACCTACCCCCCTCCCTCCAACCCCCGGCTTCAGTGGGGACTGCGGGGTCTCCCTGACGAACGAAGCATTTGCCTTCAGTCCAGTCGAATGGTAGATAATAAGAGTAAGTTTTGGTGGTTTTTATATTTGGTTCCTACATATTTTTTGGGTCGCTGAGCACGAATGTCAAGTTTGCCAACAAAAGTTTTGTTTGGAAATATTTTTTTAACAAAAAATGCGTAAATACCACGCCTTTTGGCAGTTTTTCTAAACAATTCAAAAGCCATTAATTTTTCGCAATTAATGGTGCTACATGAAATGAAAGAAGATAAAATTTCCTACATTTAATGTTACTAAGATTTTTTCTCTGATAAATTGTTTAGCCGTGAGAACACCGCGAAATTTGATGATATAAGCGAACACGCATGAAAAACGGTAATCATCCTATTTTATCTCAATATAACTTAAAAACTATCAATTTTTCGTAAGTATTAATCTGATATGAAATGAAGAAGGATAAAATTACCTACATTTTGTATGAACGAAGTTTTCTTCTAGGATCAGTGGTGTTGCTGTTTATGAGAACAATATCCATGAATGTTACTGTGAAATTGGAACTCCACTTAACCTCCCTCACTACATTTATATCCAATAAAGTTGTATGAAAATAAATACAGAGCCGTGTGAATCTGTTTACATTTTAATTGGAAAAAGAAAAGTAAATAATTAATAACGAAAGCGACAATATGACAGCCGTTTCTGAAAATGACCTGAAAGGCGAGTTACGAGCTGGAACGACGACCACAAGATGAAGCCACTGAAATTGAAGAATATACAAGTCGGCTTCCATTGGTTCGTCAAGATATTAAATAATGCCAATTATTAGAAACAATATAATATACTAGTAATATAGCAATAAAAAAACCACTAATTCCATAATTTTGTACTTAGCTGATTATGAAAACCAGGGTCTTTGAATCCTGACCGTCGGGGAAGATGCAGTCCATCGTCTTCCAAAATATTAATTTCCTTTTTCACATTATTAATTACCTACTTTTCTTTTTCAAAATAAAATGTAAACAGATTCACAAGGCACCATATTTATTTTTATATAAATTCATTACACATGGGAGTTAGTGAGAGAGGGAGGTTAAGTGGAGTGCTGTTTCCGTAATAACATCCAGGCATATTTTACGCACTAACGGCAATATCATTGATCCCAGAAGAAAACCAAGTCCACATAAAATATGGACAATTTTCTTCTCTTTATTTTCATATCAGGTTAATACCGTCGAAAAAGTTGTAGTAGTTGTAGTAGTAAAGCAGTTTTTAAGTTATATTGAGATTAAGTGGGATAATTCCAGTTTTTCGTGTTTTCGCATATAACACCAAATTTCGCAGTGTTCTCATGGCTAAACGATTAATTGGAGAAAAAATCTTAATGATATTAAATGAAGGTAATTTTTTCTTCTTTTATTTCATATAAGACCATTAATTACGAAAAATGGATGGCTTTTGAGTTATTTTGAAAACTGAAAAAAGCGTGATTTTTACGCATTTTTTGCTTAAAAAACGTATTTCGTGGCAAAAGTTTTGTAGACAAATCTGATATTCGTGTTCAACTACCCAAGAAACATGTAGGATCCAAATATCAAAACTACACCAAAACTTTCCGCTATTAGGCCTTTTTGACCACTATTTGACTGGACTTCAGCTACGAATGGGTTTCCAGTGTGATCGCCGCTCAGGACAAGCGGCACTGGAAAAGTCTCTGGTCTGCTTTTAAAAGATAAAGACTTTTTCCTAAGATCTAAAGAAGAATTGTACCAGAAGTGGTTAAATAATCAAAATATTGTTGTTGAAGCCAGTATCGCACTGGGGGGAAGGGACCCCTCATGGAGCTTTCTCCTTTCATACGTAATCGGCTTTCAATACGTAATCGGCTAGAGATGTCATAAAAACAGTTTTTACTCATTTTCTATAGAAACGAAAGTCGTTCAATATTCCAATTGAAAACTGGTAAATAACAATAAATGAACAAATAAAAATTATTTTAAAATCCAGTTCAAAGGAATTTTAAAATTAAGTTTTTGTAAGAAAACATCAAGTCTGCTGCACAATTTACCTCCCGCCCCCAAACACAGAAAAATGCTGTTTGGGCTACTTTTTGATGTCGGTGCAAAAATTGACTACTATGTTACAAACCAAATCAATTAACTAATTTTATTTATTTATTTATTTTGTTTAATTATTTAACGTTAAAAACTCTGTGTGTCGAGCTATTGGGAGAGTGTATTGTGTGCAAATGTTTTGAAATTCTGGGATACCTACTCTAAGCCATATACAAGTTGAATTTTGCATACAAATGAAACGTGCATTTTTGGCAAGAATTAATAACATACCATTATATGAAACAAAATGTAGGACAAAATCCAAGTATTAATGTGTTTTAATGCGTGCGTGGTTATCCTTTGAAGTACAAAACTGGATTTGAGGCCATTCTCGAATGACTTAAAACGGAAAGTAACTTGAGATATCCCGGCAAATCTCAAAGCTTTGCCGGGCAACACGATTTCCGTTGTAAAATTGCGTTAATTATTCATATATAGATGTTTCAGTGTAATAAATAATATGATAATTAGAGTGGTAAAAATATTCTAATTATCTTTTAACTTTTTTAAAGAAAATTCGCTCCAGAATAATAAAATACGATTTGCAAAGGCAAATCAGCAACACATTTTGACTGTTACCCCTCTTCGTGATGAAATATTGGAAGACTTCCTGCTGTAAGCACATGGAGAACGATACTTTGAATATTTTCGCATACCAGGAACACTGTTCGCAATATTGATAGTCATTAAAATATTGTAAATTTATCATATTTTTGAAAATTCTCAAAAACGTGTGTGCAATTACAATTCACTTTATTTCATTTAAATATTTCGAGTTCTTTCGATGGATACCTGAGCAATTATTTATCAACGTTGAGCGTTATTATTTCTAAATTGGCACTGAAATAACAGTAACTTCCTTTTAAATATTTGATAAAATTATTAGCATCGATAATTAAATTATCTTGGCGCTTGCATTTAGCTGATTAAGTTCTCGTTATATGAATATAAGTGAATGCACTAAAACACATTAAACAATCAATCGCCACTTAATCTTTAACCACCGTAGTGAGGTCACTGTGGCCGCAACACATTTGAAATCGTCCTTTGCAAACGGAAGTATAACAGGAATTTTTCTGTAAAAGTATAAAGAGCATATATAATTACCTCCTTTTCGCGAGATTTCCTGAGTTTATATCTAGCGATTTTATTTTGTGTTCTTGTTTTATGCTTCGACTTTTCTTGTCGGTTCTCCCCGGTGCTCTCCCTGTGTGAAATTAACGAAGTGTTTAGTTCACTGGATTTTGTACTAATAAAGAGTGGGCATAATGATTTATAACTGGTATCTTGTAAATAATGCAAACATTCGGAACAAAATGTTGAATATTTAGGATATATAAACACGTTCTTCTGGGGGAGTGTATCCCGTTGCGGTACCCTGCATTAGAAAAGTTAAAAGTGCGTTTGTTTACCGAGATTTTGTACTACTAGACTCCATTTCCTGTGGCAGTGGTATACTCCATTTCCTGTGGCAGTTGTACTGCGCAATTATTGACCTTTGAAGGTCCTTTAAAAAAAGAATCAAAGAACATGTACAAGCTCATAGATACAAAAGAACACAATCACACTTTGCTAGCCATCTCTTGGAACAAGAACACTCATTTAATGCAGACAGAAGTCAAAATTTTGGAGATTGAAAACAGGTACACTGAGAGACTTACATTAGAAGCCGTACACATCATAATTTATTAAACAATTTCCAGCACACTATTTTGAATGAACAAATTGCTTCTCTCTCACCCCTCCTGAAGCTGGCCGCATCCCAGGCACATTAACCTCTTCGACCGCCTCTTTTCTGCCACCCGGCCGGGCCTTTTCTAATGGCCGTTTCTTAGAAAAATCCCCGTTCTCCCCTCTCCATTGAGAGCTTTCTTTTAAATAGCGTGCAATGCCCTTGACCTTCGATGTGTTGCCTGATCCGAGGCTCCTAGCCGCGTCATAATCTGTATATCAGTTTGCTCATCTGATTTTATTTAGTTTCTACCCTATTTGTTTCATTTTCACTTCACTTTAGAATAATATTGATGTCATTCCACAAAACTTTCTTATTTTAAGAGTTATCTCACTTTATAGCTTCTTTAACAATTATGTTACATTGTACATTTGTTATTTCATGTATTCTTAATTCAAAATTATGTTTAGTTTGCTCTCAACCGCCGAGCGGGACGGACGTACCTTGGCTCCGAATCGCTTGCGCCGTTATCAGTGCCAAAGTCCAAATTTTACAGTGCCGGTGCGATCGATAAATTCTTTTGCATAGGCGTAGCTCACGACCGTTTTGCCGCATTGCGGCAAAACTACAATACGAACAATTGTATATCAACATTGGTGCAACGCCACATGGACAAGTGCATTTAACTACAATTGTGCCAATACAGTGTTGAAACCAGTAAGTGCAAAAGTGAAAGACAATTAATAGTGCTATAAAGTATCAAAAATGTTATCAGAAGATGTCCCCCTAGGGGGACATATCAGCAGATCCATGGAACTACTGAACAATGAAGGATCTAGTGACACTTACACGACTCTAATCAATTCACAATTCACACACGAAAATCAAATGGAAAATCTACAACAGCAATACCAACATCTCTTACATCAAAATCACCTTCTACAAGAACATCTTCAAAAATTAGAGCAACAAAACCAATTACTACAACAACAGCTTCAACAATCACGGTTCGACCCAACAAGCAGCACGGAGGCAGCAGGACAACATGCTCCTCAAACACATCCGGAACTTGGTCAGCCCCCCGGAAACCATCAGCCCACAGAAGATAGATCAGCAGAAAGCACCAGTGACCATCATCAAACAAGTTCACATCAACAAATGACAAAAAAAAGAGGACCTACAAAAGTAAGTGATTATAGTGACGCAAAGCGCAGAATGCTAAACAATAGTGTAGTAAAAGACTATAATTTACTAAATAGATATTCAATTTTAGAAACAGTAGAAGAATCAGATGAAAATGTAAACAATATAGAAGTACAACCAGAAAACATAAAAATACCTCCCATATGCATTAGAAACGCAGGAAACGTAACACTCCTATCTAAAGACCTAACGCAATTAATAGGAAATGGGTTTTCTCTTAAAACAACAGGGGATTCGGTAAAAATATTACTGAAAAATGTTACCGACTACAGAAAAGTCAGAAAATATTGTGAAGAGAAAAATGTCCCTTATTATACATACTGTGTACAATCAGAAAAAAACTTATCAGTAGTAATAAAAAACGTTCCCATAATATTCACAGAGGAAGAGATTTATAATGAATTAGAAAGTCTAAATTATCCTATAAAAAAAGTAACTAGATTGACTAACAGAGAACAATTACCCTTTAGAGTAGTTGCACTAGAATTAACTAACTCAATTGAAGGTAGAGAAATATTTAAATTGGACAAACTACTGCACTGTATTGTAAAAGTAGAATTAAGAAGGAAACCACAAGGCCCGCCTCAATGTAAAAAATGTTTTATTTATGGCCACACAAAAAATTATTGCACAATGACCCCAAAATGTGGATATTGTGCGGAACAACATTGGACTAAAGACTGTGAATTATTGCAGACAACAAACCCTCCACCCCCAATTTGTACTCTATGTAAAGAAAATCATATGGCGACTTCTAGACAATGTAAATACTTTCCAAAAAGTAAGAGAATTCAAGAATCAAACCAACACAATAACTCTTACCAAACCTCACAAACACAAAACATATATGGAAATGAATCTCACACACAAATAAACTCACAACAAACAAATATAAATCACAACCCATTATATAGACAAATGGCATTTAATAACAAACAAAACATACCCAAACCCACATATGCACAAACAGTTACACAAAACAACATACAGTCAAACATTACACACATTATAATGCAGATGTTACCAACAATAATCAATCAAACAATATCAACAATAATGCCACAAATACAAAACATGATATCAAACCAAATATCAAATATAATAAGAAATGGATAAAAAGCCCAACTTAAAATCAATAACATTCTTAAACTGGAATGCTAATGGATTACTAAATAAAAGAAACACACTCATCTACTTCCTAAAAAATCACGCAATAACGATTGCATGCATAACAGAGACACACCTTGTACCTGGACAAACACTTAAAATACCTGGATACATCTGCCATAGAGAAGATAGAATATGCCAACATGCAGCAGGAGGAGTAGCTATCCTAATCAAAAAGAAACTGGAGCACTCATTAATTTCTATTGCAAAATCGAATGATCTTGAACTGATTGCAGTAAAAATAACATTAAAAAATTTATTCTTAAATATCATAACAGCATATAAACCACCTAAAAATCAAATTAATATAAATGATTTAAAACAAATATTACACAGTACAGAACCTACCATTATAATGGGAGACCTGAATAGCAAACATATCAATTGGGGCTGCAAAGTGAATACTCCTAACGGGAGGAAATTACTGAAAGCATCAACAACTTTAAACTTTCAAATCTTAGCACCAACAAATCCTACTCATTACCCCAAAAACCGTAATGCTCAACCAGATATCCTTGACATTGCCATCATTAAAAATTTAACACATACCCTCTATGCTCACTCATTACCTGAATTGGACTCTGACCACTGTCCCGTAATAATCACATCGGACATAAACTATATTAAAACAGAATTGCCTTATGGCATAGACACAAAAAACATAGATTGGATAAAATTCCAAACAAATATAGAGAACACTCTTCCCACAGACCGGTTCATGAAAAATAGAGAAGAAATTGATTCTGCCGTAGACTCTATCACTAAAATTATACGAAAAGCAGCAAAAGAAGCAAATACCAACCCTAATCATAAACCAAAATTATCACAGCAAACTATACCTACTTACATTGAAAAATTAATTCAAAAGAAACACAAAATTCGACGCCAATGGCAACAATCGAGAAGCTCAGAATTAAAGAAAATTCTAAATAAACTAACTCACCAAGTAAAAACAGCATTAGACGAACACAGAATCCAACAATATAAAAATTACATTAAAAAGATAAATCCTAAAGACAGCAACTTATGGCAGGCTACAAAACAAATATTAAAAGAACCAACAGTCATACCAGAACTAAAGAAATTAGATAAAACAGCTGCAACAACAAAAGAAAAATGTGAAATATTGGCTGAACACTTTCAAGAAACTTTTGCCCTAAACACAAATTCAAATAATATCACTACAAATCAAATCAATAATTGTGAACTAACAACAGTTCCACATCCAGTAAAATATATATCACCAAATGAAACCTATCAAACAATTAAAAACCTAAATAGGAAAAAATCAGCTGGAATAGACCAAATACCAACTATTCTATTACAAAAACTAAATAGGAAAGCAATTAGCTACTTAACTGCAATATTCAACTCAATGTTAAGAATTGGATATTATCCCACGAAATGGAAACACTCCATAGTAATACCAATACCAAAACCAGGTAAAAACCCAACACTCACAGAAAACTATAGACCTATAAGTCTGATCCCCATCATAGCCAAAGTAATGGAGAAACTAATACTAAAACGACTCCTAAAATACATAAATGAAATATCATACATACCACTTTTCCAATTTGGTTTCAAAGAAAAACACTCCACAACACACCAACTTTTAAGAATAACAGAACTAATATATAAAAATTTTGAAGAAAAACAGCACTCTCTAGCAGTATTCTTGGACGTAAGCCAAGCATTTGACAGAGTTTGGCACGAAGGATTGATATTTAAATTACAGGAATCAGGCCTACCTCTTTACCTAGTAAAAATAATACAAAGCTTCTTAAAAGAAAGAGTCTTTTCAGTAAGAATAAACTCAACCTACTCCACACAAAAAGGAATCACAGCAGGTGTACCACAAGGCAGCCCGTTATCAGCAACTTTGTTCAACATATTTACAGCAGATTTCCCAACAACCCAAAACACTACAATAGCGTTATTTGCTGACGATAGTGCAATACTAACCTCTAACAAATGTTTAAATACAGCTACAGAAAATCTACAAGAAGAACTAAACAAAGTATCACTATGGGCAGACAAATGGAAGATAAAATTAAACCCCAACAAATGTGTAGCAAAGATATTCACACTATGCCCAATAAACACTACTCCCAAACCTCTAAAGCTATTTAATAAAACACTTGACTGGTTACCAAAAAACAAACCAATTAAATATCTTGGAGTATTAATAGATACAAGACTAACATGGACTAATCATATAAATGAAAAACTTATACAAGCAAACAGAAGACTACATAAATTGTATCCATTAATCAACAGAAAATCCACCCTCAAAACAGAATGTACTCTAGTGCTTTATAAAGCAATAGTTCTTCCCATTATAATGTACGCATGCCCAATATGGTACAACACCTCTGCTACTAACATAAAGAAAATACAAACCTTCCAAAATAAAATCCTACGGATAGCAGTAAATGCTTCCTGGTTTATTAGAAACACTCAACTACATTCAGAATTAAAAATAGAAACTATCCACCAAGTAATGCTTAAACGTTCACATTCCTTCTTCACAAATCTACATAAAATACCTACAAGTGACCATTACAACCTTGGGTCATCAGCAACAACATCCCGAATCAGAAATAGATTTCCATATGACAAATATCTTATCCAATTTGCTGACCCCCCATAAATCCTATGAATTAAAATAAACAATACAAGAAATAAAATTCGACTTTACTTAGAACAACATACAATAATGAGGAACCTGTTGGGCTTCCCTTATTTCTATTTATAAAAGAATGAATGTATTTTATGAATGCTACCTTTTGTGTCAGTGCTGAATGAAGTTAATCTATTTGTTATTTATTTATTTTTGTAAGTGTTTTGATTTGAGATTTAAATGTAAACAATCCCTGTAAAGCAGTTATGCTGGTCTGTGGAAATAAATAAAAAAAAAAAATATATGTTTCTATTTTGACGGTTATTCATCCAATTTTTCTACTTTCTTAATTATAATTTTATTGAATGCAACTTATATTCTGTGTAGTAAATTTTATTTTTAGTTTAGAATATTGATATATTAATTATTTCTGAATTTATTAAATTTAAAAAAAAGCTTTTATTACATTACCATATTTTACATTATTTTTCATATTATTATATTATAAAAATACAAACGGCTGGATGTTTATCACACACATACACGTGGTTGCTCCAATTTTCATATTTTCTAGTATTAGATTATTACTGCAGTATTATTTCTTTTGATTTATCCCTCTTTCCGTAAACTGAGTTGATGAATATCATGACCGTAGGCTTTCACTAAGACATGTTTGAAAAGTTTCTTCCTGGATACGCCTTGTGGTCATTTTCGAACACTGTCGCCTAACAAATGCCACCTTCTTTGTGTATTTTTTAACATAAACAGTAAAATTATTCGCGGAAAAAGCTCAAATTATTAAGCAGAAACATACTAAAGATCATTTTAACATCCACTCAAATGGTTGGGTGAAAGTGCAGAAAACATATTTTTGAATTAGAATAACTATAGAGGATAACTTATTGTTGGGGTCATTGGCCGTTAGAATGTCTGGACTTGTTCAAAGAGAAACAAGTAACATTTTTTCTAGGAGGAAGCGCCACATAAACTGTAGCTGACGCACAACAAACTAATTAGGGCCCTGCCCAACTATCTCGGCGGGCTGGGGCGTGTCCGTAGGCAGCCAGCCCACCCAGTCAGCCAGCGGCGCGAGGCGGCGCTTCGGGCAGTCCCGCCGCCGCCTCCGCCGCCGCCGCCAGGCCACGGGGTTAAGGATGAGTGTCTGGGGATGATGCGGCGACCGCCGTGTCAATCCCTCATCATCCATCATCATCAACGTCATTGTCGCCGCCTCATCGCGCCGCCCCGGCACAGCCGCCAGCCCGGCCGCCGCCACCGCCGCCGCCCTCTGATACAGGTTAATGGAGGCGAGTTTTCGTTGACACAAGGGTCATCAGTGGCGTGCAATCAATCTACGTCCCGCGAGGCCGCCCCGGGCCGCCTTCCCCGCCCCCGACACCTCGGCCGCCCTCGACGCCCACGCTGTCTGGGCGCCTCCCCCCCCCCCGCCGATCGCCCGGCCGAGGGCCATTGCGGAGGCGGCGGGCCGGGGCAGCTCCGGCGCTGACGTCACTGCTCTGCCCTGCAACTATCTAACGCATGTCCTTTATTTTTCCTCGCACATAACCAAATCACGGAAAGAGTTGTGTTGTATTAATCGCGCAACTTTTCTTGAACGATGGCTTGTCGAAATGCAGGTGGAGTGGGGGTATTTATTACGACATATGCCACTAGATTTTATGAAGCAATGCCAATCTCTGGAATATCATTCATGCCTCCGAAACTTTCTCAATAATTTGAATTCTAATTTTCCGAGGAGTTCGAGATATATCGTGCGATGGATGTGAATCTGCTCTGGCCATTTCTTTATACATTATTTTGGAAAAATACGACCAGGAATTATCGGTTTCAACAGTAAATAGATTTTATTACGCGCCAATGAAAATGTGTTTGGAATTTTGTCATCAGTGTTCGCCGCGAGCTGTGGTCTTCAACTGATTATTACTCTAGGGAGGGAGAAGCAAGGTCATCGTTAAAGAAAAGTTGCGCGGTTAATACTTAGTGCAGATTTTATAGTTTTTAACGTACACACATACCGTACGTTACAGTTATAAACAGTAATGATATCAGCTTGTGACGGTCCGTACTTTTTGTAAAAGACTACTCTTTTCTTAAAAGAGAACAATCATATAAACAAGAAATACCTTTTCTAGGATTAAAGGATCAGTCATGTCAGCTTTAGTTACAACTCTTTTGTTGGGATTGTTCTTAAAGGACGGCTAGCTGATAAATCCTTAATGTAGATCGGCCAATACGAGTGACTTTTCGTTTAGTTTGGTTGCTTTAATTCTAAACATGATAAAATGGTTGTTAACCCTGCATTGACCGAGGGATGATAATTTAGTGCCTATAAACTTTTGAAACTCTCATGATAATTGAAGTAATGCGATTCAAACCGATAGATTTTGATTTTGTGGCAGAAATAGAATTAATTTTATGATTCTATAATCACTGTCAAGTGTAACTGTCACAACAAAATTATAAACAAAGGAACACGAGGTGAACACTACATGACCCTCCCATGGTCTATCTCCGTGACCAGCGTTTTCATAGGGAATACGTATACAGTTATTACTCAACAATGAGGCTTATTTTTCAAATCAAATTTATTATCCATTGTTGAAGATGGTAAAATATTTCCAACAGTACTTTTAGTAAGTAGTATTGATAAGCATTTCAGTGCAGTAACGAAATGAGTAAATACTTATCATAATCCGATAACGAACGTGATATAGATGATAATCTTGAAGAGAATCACGAGGAAAATGACATTTGTAACAAGTGAAAATGAAGATGAAACCTATAATATTGTTTCATGTTACACATTAACTCATATAATATTTGTATACAGAAAGCCTGTGGCATGATATTGATTGTGAACATTTTTAACTCTCCCTTGGTACAGCGCGTTGTGGTCAAAGCATGGTTAAGCATCGTCCATTTCTTAGGACTGTCTTTCATTCTTACGAAGTGTCATCTCGATCTACATTTATAATAAGTGAACTTTTTTTCAACATATTTCTTCGGAGTATCGCGAGTCTCTAAGTGCAAAAATTATGGAGTGTGAAACGACTTCAATATTAAATGCTACAACTAACTATATCTATATTAAAGTTTTGTTCTTAGAATCGAACAACATTCTGCTAATATCAAGTTGCGTTGTTTCGTTTGAATTCAATTGAACTGAAAAAGATCGCATTCGTTAGTCTACTGAATATACGACTCACGTTCTGAAAAGCATTTTAAATGCCGTCCTTTTGTTTATGTAGAAGATACCTAGCTGCTATCTAGTGTTATAACCGAAACTGTCTTGCAGAAAAAATTCTGAACTATACATTAATCCATATCCAGTGTTGTAATCCACTTTAGTAGAAATTCTAATAGTAGCTAATTCTAGTAGTAGAATTTTAATTTGTTATTTCAAACACCTTTAAGAGAGAAAATCAGTTTGCAAAAGGAGTTAATTTGTATTTGAAACAAGAACACAAATATCGGAACGTCTTGTATGCTAAACGGTAACATTTTCAAGTCGGCGCTATAGGTGAGGATTTGTCATTGTATTCCACTTGATAAGAGCTGTTTATACATAAAATATGTTAATTTTTACACAACATTATCCAATGGGCTAGATGAAACAGGCTAGCGTAACCGCGCGAGAACTCTCGCATGTTAAACACCCACTCTCTTCCCTATTTTTTTCATTTCCATGTTGGAGGGGAAAATCCACAATTCTGGAGCAAATTTCATGATTTTTGTTTTACAGTTCACCTGTCATTAAGACACTATAAATCTGTTATTACAATTTCTGGAATCTTTTTGTAAGCTTGTAAAACAATTATTTTATGTAGAAATAATGTAAATTTTTAAACCGCCATAGCATAGGAAAATATTAATCTATGTAGATGATTCCTGCACTAAAATGTCACTATTAAAGTACAGAATGTTGTGAAGCAGAATTAATAGTAAGAGATAATTTTTAAAAGAAAAAAAAATTATTAATCTTAATAAAGTCATAAATCCGATATTATATTTTTCTTAAATTAATCATATTTCTGAAACAAAGGAACATAACTAAATCAGTGTGCTTTAAAACATTCCTTTTGTTATACCCTTTAATTTGATATATGAAACAACTTTGTAGGACTATTTTTAGTATGTCATTTTGGGATTGGAATGTGTGAAAACGTACGAATTTCTTAATTTTGAGAAAACACAAAATGAAGTTTTGCATAAAAAATATAAATATTAAGACGCTCACTCAGAATTAAAACTGCCCAGCTCCATAAGGAGGACCTTCCTTTTCAAGAAGGTGGTCTTCTTTCAGTTTTTTTCTTCCTCTCAAGTATTTTCTTCTTTGCTTTTGTTCTGGGGTACATTGCTTTTGGCTCATGTAGAGACGAGTCGCATCTGCCTGCAGAACTCTGGCCATGGTATATTTCCCTGGTTCGATCTTCATTTTTATTAAGATTTCTACCTCTACAGTATTGCCACAGTTGAAATGCAAAACTGCATCCATTACACCTAATTTCGAGGTGTTTAGCCCCACGTAAGTCTCCATTTTGCATCTTCGCCATATCATGGCATTGAAAGACTCGTTATTATTCTGGGTCTTTCCATGCAAGCATTTTGCTAACATTTTTGGATCACACAGTAATTTCATAAACAAGCTTGCAGGCTTGAAGGATATCAAATGGTATGCCAGGTTTAAATTTATATTTTTCTAGTTGGTTATTGGCCTTTGCTTGTTGAAAAGAGCAACAACTATCTTTGCCAACAGGGCATCTATGATGAGTTGGTCTGTCCTTCGTTGCAGTTAAATGGTAAAAAGATGCCCATAACCCATTTCTCATTTCTCCAACATTGTCTCTGTTTGCCCTTAACGCTATTCCAAAATAATTTTGGCACCTATCAATAAGAGCACCAGTAAGTTTACCTTTGCCACTCAATTTCTTTTCTCGTGCCAGCTTACGAAGTGCTGTACCCAAACGTTTCTGGTATTATTCAACACATTCCAGTTTATTAACATGTTTTCCATCATAAGTGTTTGATGCTACAACAGCTTTATAGATTTGGAGTCCCCATCTCCAAGTCCTCTAGATTTACGTCCCAAGTCCTCTAGATTTACTAGAGCGAGCAAATATTTGTTTTTGCACGCTTCCCTTTAAACCCATTTATATACCGAAATACGCACTGGAAATATATAAAACTATATATTTTCTGAAAGTAGAAAGATAGATCTTTCAAAAGATGCAAAAATATAAAAAGTAAAAATCGGCGTCAAAAATGTCATTTTCAACATATATGTATACCTTAAGAGTAAGGATATAAGGAAGGAAATAAATGAACAGCTGAAGGAACTCGGGAAAGAGCAATACAAGAAGGGATATGACAGTTGCTGGAAATAGATAAAGAGCTCGAGGAAAGAGAAGAAAATTAAAAAAGTGGGAAATAAAAGAGATAGTGAAGTAAGAAAAATTTAAGGAGTAGGAGATACATTTATGGGAAAAGAAACTTGAAAACGTAGAGAAAGAATTTAGAAAGAATAATATTGTGGTTAAAGATTGAAGCTAGTGGTGCAGAATGGCACAAACTTTCTCGAAGTAAAGTTTTCCTAATTTCCTTGCTGTGGACTGGCTTTAACCTGGCTTTACACTTGCAAGAAAATGGCGAACAATATTATTTCGCTAGAAAAGTTGCCAATATAAACAGTGTGGCAATAAATATTTCTGATGTTGGCAATATTTCTGACACTAGAATTGGATTGAAGACTGAGCAAGAAATTTCTGAAAGTAGCCAATGATGACCACGGTCACATGCGCAGAAAGTATGGTTAAGGTATTACATATATAGACGTATTATTTTGCATTGTTATATGTATTTTTTTCGCAAAACGGGTGTATGAAGAAGGATTAATAAAATTAATGAAGTATTAAATATTACAAACCCTCTATGGTTGATTATCGAATGGTTCAAATTTTATTTTAGCTATAGATTCTCCCTAATTATTAATTTTTTCCGTTAAAAATTATCAAGACATCTAAACTAAATCAATTTTAAGGTTAACTTATAATACATCAACGGTAGGTAATGGATGTTGTAAAACTTTTTACCTAATTAATTATTCCATTTTTATAAAAAAGAAATTTACTTCGCTCGCGCGTGAATGAAAGTCCAATGAAAACATTTTGTTTTATGACAAATATTGAGACTTCTGTACCGAATTTGCACAACCCCCCTTTTCCTTTCTTCTTAAAATACAGTGACGCGTCCTCAATAAACGTCGGCGTTTCTTTATCTCTTCGTTGAGCATAATAAATGCGACCACGACTCGCATCTTCTCCCTTCCACTATGTCGGAAAATGAGATATAACCTCAATGAAGTTCACGTGCCATTTTCCTCGTGACGTCAACAAACACGACAACAAAAAGATCTAATGTAAAACGATCGGCAATATCTTGTCAGAAAGATCTTCCTCCCATCTTCCTGGCAACATATTGCCCCGTCTTGTTCTTGCTAGTGTAAAGATGACCGCAAGAAACAGCAACAAATTGTCAAAAGATATTGCGAAAACCTATTGCTAGTGTAAATCCGGCATTACGGTCTTGCCCTTTTCTCTTGACTGCTGCCATCTATTGCTCCCAACGTATATTTTTTGACAGTTTGTCAATTTTTCTGTTTTTTAATTGGAGAACGGAAATATAACTTTAATAAACTTAAAGAAGAGTAAAATCTCGTCCAAAATGACAAGTTTCATTGAAAAACTTAGAGCCGCTTTTAAGAAAATGATGTTAGGGTGTTACTGTAAATGCAAAATTTGAAGCTCTTTTCACAGGAATCTATTGAATTTTCGAAAAACTTCATTTAAAATCATTTAAAGCACATTTACTCACAAATAAAATAATGTGTACACATTGCTGGAAATGTGCATATTAACTGCGTGAAAGATATTTAAAAATTACATTTATGTAATTTTTGAAAAAGAACAAAAAATAACCAAAATTAACTTTACGTCAATGAAAGAGTGCAATTAGCACTATCCATTGGAAAAGTTTGAAGAAAATACTTGGTGCCGTTTTCGAGAAAATGACATTTGAGCTTTTCTAAAAATGCTGAATTTGGAGTTCATTTTCACAAAAAAATTTCGAGTTTTCGAGAAATTTTATTTGACATTATTTAAAGCATATGTACACATAAATACAATAATGCGAACAAATTGCTGTTAAAGCTAATATGAGCGACGTGTGAGGCAAGTAAAAAAATTCTTTTGTAATTTTGAAAAAAAAAAGAATAGAGCAATATGGCATTTATGTCATCGTGTATGGTTGATTTGACACTACCCCTACGAAAAATTCAAAGAAAAAAATTTGGAGCCTTTTTTTTTTTTTTTGAAAATCTGGTTTTTGTATTTTTTTAAATTGCAAATCTTGCACGCACTATCGCACGAAAACTACTAAAATTTTCAAAAAATCTACATGATCTTAATGAAAAAACTATTTATGGACAACATATTTCATTTGAAGGAAAAATCTGTCTTCAATATTATATACTAGCTGACCCGGCGAACTCTGTTCCGCCTTAACAGCCGGTCCCATCTTTTTCTCGCGTCGCACTCACTGTGAGAAACTGTACTATCCTTGTCGCTCTCGTGATAATAAAGCAATTGCAGATGTGTTTTTTCTCAAACAAAGAAAAATTTCAAAAAAACGCTCTGATATTAAATAGATAATTAAAAAATCTATCTAATTATACTTCACTTTTTAACACGCTTTTATTAGCTTCATTTGTATCATTGCTTGATTACTTGCTTGTTCTCCGCTGCAGAACGCTTCTGCACAGAAAACATAGGTGAAGAGACGCAAAAACATACGAAAACGCGTGAAAACGTGCGAAAACGCATGAAAACGTGCGAAAACCCTCGAAAAGGTGCGAAAACCCGCGAAAACGTGCGAAAACGTGCAAAAACGTGCGTTCTCACACAGGAACGCTGTCGAACGGGATAAACAGTATCCTATGTCCGTCTCCTGGCTCTAAGCTTCCTGCTCATCAATTTTCAGCCAAATCGGTACAGCCGTTCTTGAGTCATAAATAGTGTAACTAACACGACTTTCTTTATATATATAGATGTAGGAAGACGCCGAAGAAAAGCAAACTTTGCAATTTTCGAAAATTCATAGTAAGCCGTGAAAAGCTGACCAATGCCACCGTTCTAAATGAATTTTACTTTATTCTTACAAGAAGTTTTAAGAAAATATTTGGAGCCGTTTTTGAGAAAATTTGGAAAATGTCCGGGGGGCTGCATCTAGAAGTACCCCCAAAATAATGAATGTTTTTCAAAATAGCAGAGCTTCGACTCAGGCTAGATGGACCGGGGTTTCTTCAATTTTGAAAAAATCCTATGTATAGTTTAGACGCTAGTGTTGTTCACATACACCAGACAGACGGACGGACGTTTTGCTTACAATTGGGTTTTCGGTATCAAGGACCCACAAAACAGGTATTCTGGCTATACCACGTGTTAGAGGATTTTGTCTCTTAATTTAGCAACTGGTTTTATGCACTTTTTCGTTACAAGAGCCCGGCAATGAATTTTTTTCCGCCGAAAATCCGTCGCTTCTTCACGCAGCATTACATAACTTTCTTTATACTACGTATATTATTCCGTATATACGTACGTGTACGAGAAAGTGAAAATGTATTGCATAATAAAGATGAGGTGGAGAAATAGATAGAAGGTAATTGATAGGTTAAAAATATGATAGAAAAATATTTGGGAAAGATAGTTATCATAACTGTAAAGTTGAATAACTACGGTAAAAAGAAAGAAATTTTGAGAAACATAGGGAAACTGAAGGAATCGGAGGTGTGGATAGGAGCTGATCTAACAGCACAGGAATGAAAAATTAACTGGATGATTAACAGTTTTGCTGGAGAGGAAAGCGCGGGAGATATAACTTTGAGTTTTCAAAATATGCAAAAGTTCAAAAATGTTTCGGCATATTCCTGCAACTAAAGTATTAATGACAGATATTTTTCTCTCAATGAAATCTGTTCATTAGAGATCGATTTTGAAATAAGATGCTGTACAATTTTTCGAAAATTTGATTACATTACCCCTAATATTGCCTAAAAATACGGACGAGAAAGTACACGTTGTTTCAGCACCGCTAGTTTGAAATTTTTGGTGTGATTTATTTTCGATAACTTTCTAGTTTACTATCAGTACAAGTGCTTAAATAAATAGTCTCTTCAGAGAGAATTCCACTTCTTTTTTGAATATAAACTTTTGAAGAAATATCTCTTTAATAAAGTCGAGCAACTTTGATAGAATATCTCAATGAGAAGGCACATTGACGCAAAAACTACACCTGCGATTAATAGGAAAAAGGTTCCTGTGAACTGCTCCAATATCAGTGCTTTGTGGACATCTACTTCGCGATCTACTGACGATTTACTATTCGCTACAGCCGAGTCCAGCACAATGAGGTACTGCCTTTCCTCACACCAGTGAGCATACAGACCAGCTTGCACAATTCTGTGTAACATGTTATCGACATATATTGTGACTAAATTATTTCGTTTAAAACAGAAAACTTCGAAACCAGGAGAAAAGAACGGATCTCGAACGCGATGGAGAAGTGGTCGACTAGACATCGTGAACTGTGGCATTTTGGAGAAGTACGTGAACGATGACACTGTAGTTGTAATTGCTTTTCCGCCTTTTTCGGCAATCTCTTGCAGTATTTTTAATTCTTCTCTATGCGATTGAATGAACACCCTTTTGTCCGCCATCGCCTTCCCAACGAGACTGATTTCGGCGAAGGTCGAAAAGACGAGTGGGTGCAGGGCAGAATGCACTGAGTCCACAGCTGGTGCGACCTCGGAGAGGGTGTTGATGTCGCTGAAGTACTTTGGCGTCGTGAGGAAGCCGAGAAGTAGACCTTGGTACGCGCTCCCAACAACGACGTATATGAAGAAGCCAGTGAGAGCGAGGATTCTGTGGGAGGGCCATGACGCTCTGCTTGAAATGGACCCCGTGAGTGTTATTTCCAGAAAGTACGCGACAGCCTGAAATCATACAGGATTTACTCATTAGCTGACACGAAAATTATTTTGCTCCAGCAGGATATCCCTACTGTCCCTAACGCCATTACGTTTATAGTCATCCAGAAACAGTGTCAGTTAAATTTTGTAAACATACTCTCGGGTAAACCAATGGTATAGAGGAGCTTTACTATCGAACAAGTCCGTTTTTTGCTATACCAGCCGTGCGTCTTTGGAAACCTTTATTAGAAAATTTTGTAAAAAAAGGAAGAAATGGTCAGATTTGCTACAACGTACAACCGGATTAAAAGAACAAAATAATTGATCGTTAAATACAGGAACAAGATTTATCTATTTTTTCGGTATCAGTCTCAACAAGGATTTTTACATAGAAAATTCATTTCTTCCTGCTTGATTACAATACTTTCCTGCTCCAATACAACACAGAACTGTAAAAGTTACATAGTATGCACTTGATGATTAACTAAAGCATAAATTTGAAATAATTACGAGCTAATTTCTACCGCAAAAATTAAATTGAATTAAATCATTAAAAAATTGATTTTCAAAATTTGATGTCTAAGACAGCACACTAAATTTTATAAAATGGAATATTTGCCATGGAATAATTCTAAGCGAAAATAATAAGCTAATTACGATAAAATTTTAACTCAGATTATTTCCATTCCATTTCTCATGAGGAAGATGGCTGATTGATTAGTGATTTGACGACGACAGCTTCGGTCATTCGTCTCGTAAGTGTAGTGCATAGTTTTGATCGCGTGAGATGCCTATGATGTTCCCCACTTAGATGGTGAGATCCAGCGTCGACGTATACGTCGACTAGAGGGTTTTTCCACAACCAGATATCTCCCATCAGCATGCGACCGCCCCAACTGGGACACGCTCTAAGCTGCCGACTGGCCTCCTGACATGTGGTCTCCCGATCCAGTTTGGTGCGGGTAAGTGATTATGTAAGAAAGGGGTGAGGATAAGACAAGCAAGGAGAAGGAAGTGTCGGCGCGCGGGCCTTGGCCCGATGGATAAGGTACTGCCCCGGCATTCCCCTGGTATCCATCGGAGAAACGACGGAAAACTACCGATAACGGCAGCCATACGCCAGAATTCTCCTCCAGACAACAGCAGAATTGGACCTAGTTAAGTAGCTAGTGGCGAAAATCCTGCAACTGTCGGGACTTGCACCATAGGACATCCTGACAGAGGCACTGCAGTGACATCAATTGATTCCCTGAGGCATGTAGGCCGGTCATCAGGATCATGGAGAAAATTACTTACCACGGTGAAGGTACCGTCATGAGAGTCGAACAATTAATATTAATATACTTTTTAAATTTGATTTATTGATCAATATTTTTTTAATTAATTATTAATCTTGAATTATTTACTATGAAGCTTGAAACGAACACGAAGTAAATATCTACGCGCCGAACTTGAAACGAATACGAAGGTGGGTCGTTTTGTATAAATACGTTTTTTGGAAGGCAGTGGAGAAGGGCTAGAAATGGCAGCTGAGTCAGTGGGAAATAAACCCTCACCCAAATGGCGGCGGAGCGTCCAGGAGCGTGCACCGCGAGCAGGGCGACCCAGACGGCCATGAGCGCCAGAAGTGCCAGCGCTATCATCAGCCACGTCCACGCGTCGAAGGGCAGCACCAGCACCAGCGCGAAGGGCACCGCCCCCGCCTTGCGCACCACCACGCACACGTCGTCCTGCGCCACCGGCACCGCGCAGCCCGCGTGACTCACGCGCCCCTGCATGATGGAGCTGGTGGTCGGCTGCAGCACGTCTTCAGGCAGCAGCCTCTGCGAGATGTTGCTGGCATGGCGGTTGACGTACGTGCCCCGGGTGAAGCCGGTCGCCTTCAAGATGGCGTGAAAGCGCGTGTAGGGCGTGTCCGTGCGTATCACGCCGTGCCGGTCCTGCCACTGGCCGTTGAGGAAGGTTCCCGATTCACGCGTGCGCATGAGGACGACGGGGCGCGAGGGCAACGCCCCCTGGAACAAGTTGCTGGGCCCGGCCTCGCAGAAGGCGCTCATGGGCAGCACTGTCATCCACAGGTTGCCGTTGCTCTTGCGCCGGAAGTGGAAGACGCCGACGCGGGCGTAGACGAGCATGACGGCAATGCGCGGGGTGCCCAGCTGCACCAGAAAGCTACTGATCGCCTTCCGGAAGTACTTCTTGGTGACCCCCGATGGGCCGCTGATGAGCACCACGTGGTAGCCGAGCGGGTTCGTGAGCGGTAGGCACGTCCAGCGTTGCCACATGGACGCGTAATTATCTTCCAAAATTTGCGCTGCAAACACAAGCACCATGCAACGACTGCGCCTGGTTTTTTCGTGGGTAAGATTTTCCTGTCAGCCTCTTTATTAACTCTACTTAAATTTCTAGCTTGCGTTTATGCAGTTTATTTTCCGAATGTAGTATTATTCAAAGAAACACTTTTGTGTCAAGAATGTGGTAGAAGTCTACATCTCATCCTGTTTCCATAAACATTAAGAGAATTGTATTACTGCGTATAAGGTATATGCACAGAGAAAGTAGGCAGCTTTGGGAATTGATGCTGGTAGTCCGCGTACAGAGCTGCTCCGAAATATCTGAAGCTTTTCGGTTTAGATGATATTTCCCAGGGTACTGACGCGATGGACAATACTTCAGCAGAATGGGAGATCTTACAGGAAATGACGTCTCACTGTGTCAGTTTAAGGGTACATCGGTATGAATGATGTTGTATGCGGGAGCAGTGCAAATGATACTGAAACAGTATTAGAAGAGGAAGAATAATGTGATGAACTTAACAAGGAATAAGCTCATCACTAGGGCTCGGATTTTTAAACCAAATTATGTTTCTGTATTAGCCACGCTTTTGCGAAAATACGTTAATTTAGTCAAGAGACAAGCTTTTATGAACAATATAAAGTAGTTTTTATTGGTTATATAAATTCATATTTTGTCCAGTTGCTTTCTTTTTTAAAATCGTTTTGCACGAAATACAATATCAAGGCATATTTTTCATATACTTAATCAGAAAGTTTTTAACAATCACTCGCTATTTTCTCTCAAAGACTTTTCTTGTATCGAATATTTTGAATAGGAATCTTTCCCGGAAATGATCGCATCGGCTAGAGAACCAGTGTAGGATTTACTTCATGGAACTAAAGTCTTTTGTTCTCCCAGCTGATTTTGGTGCCTTCTGGAAAATCCACCACCAGTGTCGTAACATGACGTGTATGCTGTGGTTGCTTGAGTCAAATATGTCGAAGGAGAACGGTTCGGATAGCGTACGACTTAGAGGATGTGTAAAAGAATTCGGTGAGAAGTATTTTAATTCGGTAGAAAAATCTTATTTTTCAAATTATGGGCAGTGAAAGTTACGACCAAGAAGCTCTTTATAGTACAACTCTGCAATTACAAGGCGAAACAGTAAACCCGTATGGATCGGGAATGTAACGCGGAAAAGAGAGTCAGCGATTGTTTTTTGAAACTACAGATTTTTACCCCAACAGACAATTCAGGTAACTTTTCGATATATTTATGTGAAATGATGAGTAATATAAATACAGCTTTATATAGTTGTCCCCTTGGTTTTAAAGAAGGGTAGTAAAGAAAAGCAGAAAGTATTCCTTCCCCACCGAAAATACAGTTAGATCTGTTTAAGTTAATGTTATATTTAACACAACCTTAGAAGAAGAAAAAAGAAATTCTATAAACAGCAATAAAATATGGGTGGATAAAACCGCAGATGTAGCTCGACGATTTGTTGCCAATGTAGTTGTAATAACTCTCAAACGTGATCAACCAATGCGAAATATTTCTGTGAGCGAACAATGGAGACAACTCGAAGAGTGAACAATTCTTATTATCTGACTTTTTCGACAATACATTTAATTTATTCTTAGAAGATTATGCGAGAAAATGTTTTCCTGATCATGTTAAACGCTGTTCCATGCACGTTTAAAGCCGTAAAGGACCTTCAAATAGTGAAACCACCTCTTTGGATCTGATACGAAGTCTCCGCGTTCAGAAGTAATCTCAGGGCTTCAGGTTAATATGGAAAATCTGAGGGTTATACGATATCAATTGCGTACATTTTAGCGAATTTTTCAAATTTGTTAGCTAGCCACGGCAAGTTAAGTTATAAAACGTTATAACAAATAAAAAAATTCTAAGTATATTTACCCAACATATTTAAAAAAAATAAGCTAATAAAATAAAATAATACTTTTTATGATTATAATGTCTAATTAGCCTGTAAGATATGCATCAATGCTAAGTAACAATATTTTATTTATTTCATGCAATAAAATATTAAATACTGAATTATTTCATTGTAAAATAATTAACAATGTAATGTAAAAATAAAACTTTCATTATGACTTAATTGTTGTGCTCCCCCCTCCGATTCAAAATCTCCGGACGACAGGCTTTCAGGTGGCAACAGTACTTTCACTGCTGTATCCAAAAACGGAGCATGCAATGTGATTCGCGTATGCACTGCGTTGAGTGGCCGAAGAGGTTTGTAAGTACTGATACTATCCATAAGTAGATCATGTGATTGCGACTGGAAAGATCGTCACGGCACTTCGTGTCCAGAAAACTAAAGAGACATCACCGTCACATACATTGCCTCTGCAGCCATTTTTATTCGTAGGGAGACGGCTTAATGCTACCAGCTGTCATTGCAGTTACTACTTCGCCGTTGAGAAAGTTTCCAAGAGTTTTAACGAATGTAAAGGATCTTCAACCTATGGTGCTTAACAACTGATTTCTTCCACAATGTTAACAAAACTTGGCGTATTGTGACAGTGCCCCGCTACTCCATTTCAATTTACGTTTACTTCTATTTAATTAATTTGGTTGGCTAGCTCGGTTTTGGTTGGATAATTGGGTACTGTTATACTTACTATCTCAGGGTTACGTCTGTTTCTTATAGGCTGAAAAATGTACCGATTATACGAAGGATTCGGCAGGTGAATACCACCAATTACGTTGGAAATTTATTTATTTACTGGCTATCTACTTCTGAAATAATAACACCTCTGTTTTCATTGAATTATCTTCCAGTGACATTAAGTGTCGTCTACTATTTCTTTTGTTTAAAGACTTTTTTATCTTATGATTGATGATGGCTATCAAACCTTAATGACAATTTTTTTTTATAATATTTCTCTCTTAATTTAGCTTATTGACTATGACATTCTTGGCCTTGAACAGTTTAATGCTGCAAAGTCTTTTTATGCTTAATTTCTAAACTTCCATGTTGCTGAGGAAACATTGTTCTCTTGGCGATGAGAAGAATCATTCGTCCAGTAAGCGGAGTCCTTCTACCATTTCTTGTTCCATACAAAGTTCTTCTTCGTTCCTCACTATGTTCGTACCTGTATACTTTTTCCTCCGTCCGCGTCCTACTTGAATTTGTTATCTACATTCGTGACTCAAATTTTGCATCTAAAATTACGTTCGATTTTAACTGTTAAGTTTATAGAGGTCGTGGATATGCATCTTCCGTTTATCAGATCACGTCAAATAACTTAAAACTTTTTCAAACAATTTCTTTAGACAGACTCGGACACACGTCCTACCTCTACGTGATCGAGACAAATTCCGACGCTGAATTTTCCTGCATCAACCCAGATTATTTCTGTTGTTCACATGTTCCAATTGTTACTTGACCTTCTCACGTGTTCTAATTGACCGAGTCCGATGCTAATTTGTCATCTGTAACTAAGCTATGAGAATTCTGTCTATCCTAACAATGTCGCTTTTATTAAATATATTTTATTAATTTTTTTCCTAAAATTTGAATTCTACTAGAACTCGTCTTTCTTGCTGTTTAATGACGCTATACATCCCCAATGTCTCATCTCTGTTTATTTTTCTTCGTATTTTCCCTTTCTGTCTAATATATTCTGTTTTTATGTTTTATTCCAAAATACTCTCTCGGTATTTTGACATATCTCAATATATTTGATTTTATTTATTTAGTAAAAGAAACAGTAAAAACTGTATGTGACGTATGGGGCAGAAGTTTATCTCCGTAAAAACGAATTTTTGTTTTCTACCAATTCTCATTAGTTTGCGTAGAACCTCTGGGTGTATCCGTATGACACACTAAATATTGTAAAGGAAACGAAGCATCACTATTATCCAGAGTACACGGTAAAATAGAAGACGAAGTACAACAGAAATGACAGAATGTACTTGAACGTAATGCCGGGTTTTCAACGCTTTGAAAAATTAGGGAAATTATACAAAGACACCAAGTTGCATTAGATTCCGATAAATCTGAGCTTTCGTCTGAAGAGGTATTTAAAATAAGCGTGGCTACATCGTGAGTTGCAATAGGAACATTCTTTGAGTACAAGGCTCTCTCAGCTAATTATAGGTCCTTCATATTTGAAAATTTAACAATTCGTTTTATCATTTCGTGCACTGTATTGGACGAGGGTAAGTATGTCAGGGTAAGACTTTTTGTGTCTAATTAACTGAATAATAGTTCACATTATTTCGTAAAAATCATATCTATCATTTTTCGGTACCCGTTCGGGGACAATTAATTGTGTAATGTGAATACTGTTCCTGACAAGATAATTTTGTAAAATATATTTAACAAAATATGTCATTTTTCAAGAATGCTTAGGTTATATTTTAGCATTATTTAGGTTGTAATTGTATACATAAGTTGTTTTTTAAAACTCATAAATATCCGAGCCCTATTCATTATTATTCCAGAGAAGTTACTGCAGAACCTTACTGGTAGAGACAGCCCACTTGAGTAGTAGTTACTTTGTGGAGTGTTGGAACATGAACAAGCGAAAGACATCTGCCACGTCACCGGCAGCGCAACACCAGATGTTTCTCGGCGGGTTACCCATCAAGTGTGCTAGTGTAGTGCATGTGAGAGTAAATGTGTGTAAGTAATGGGTGAGGAAAGAAAGATCGTGCGCGGCCCGTGGCCCGTTTGTTTGGGTACAGCTCTGGCATTAGCCTGGTGTCGATTGGAGAAACTACGGAAAACTACCGATCAGAACGGCCGGCTGCTAGAATTCTTCTCCAGACAGCGACTGAATTCAACCTAGTTGTCTAGCTAGTGTCGAAAAACCCTGCCACCGTCGACATTCGAACCTAGCACCTCTCGGTCAAAGCCACTGCAGTGACATTAGTTGATGACCTGAGCCACCTTTTTCCTCGATACAGCGCTAATGTATTCTGTCACACTTATGAGGGGGTGACATTTATAACGAATTTGAAATTATCGCTTGCTACCGTACCTGGTGTCAGAGTGATGTGGAAATCCGTCCCTCTCGTTCCCAAATTGAAGATATCGCTCGGCAGATCCCGAAAGTGGTGAAGTAAAATTACGGTGGCACCTGCTTTGTGTAATGAAGCGGCCACTGTTTCCAGTTCTTCAGTCGGAAAAGGATTATATATTATAACCTACGGGCGAGAAGTTTGCTAGTTTACACAAGGAAGACAATCTGTGGGTCATCAACGCTCTTTATCGTCATGTGACCTCAATGAGCCACTGAACCTGGTCATTCGTTTATTGCATAAGAGAATTTGCTATTTAATATTGCATGTTACATGGTGCAGTACAAAGTATATTAATTTACTTTCTACAGTAACATTGATCACTTAATTTCCTTGATAAAAATCATGTTGAAAGAAAATAGGGGGAAATGTTTTTCTCTGTGGATTAACAAAAGTATGTGTTTAGGTCGAAAAAAAGCAAATCACCTTATATTGTCGGTAAATCTCGAGGCACTGCCACAGACCACAAAGTTCCTCTGTTAAGCTTGTAATATGATCTCTAGCATGTTGTCCTTGATGAATCAGAGGATGGTATTTCACGGTATAGACAGGAGCAAATAATGTCCATAGCAACACTAGCTTAATACGCTCCATTCTAGGGTTCAGCGACTCAATGGTTCTCATCTAGAGAAAATGGAATAAGTTAGCCATAAAAAAGTAGTGGATGTTACTTATATAATAATGTATCATTTACAAAACTAAACAGCACAGTAATCATTGCGTATATATATATATATATATATATATATATATATATATATATATATATATATATACAATATATATGGTGTGTATATATATATACACACATTATTATTGTATGTGATTTTTCGAAAATCGAGTTATTTTGCGTAATACTTTAAACATTTATTTTCTCCAAAACGACTCCCTTTTTAATTTTCTGTTGGTGTTTATCAGAGGTTGGTAAATAGATTGTGCTAGTCTCACTTCCGGCGAACTCTTTATTTTCGAAATTTGCAAAGCGTTGACATTGCGAAACTACGTATTGAAGGGAGAGATTTTTTATTGTTCCAAATCCGTTCTCAAAATCAGCTCTTTAAAAATGACATTTTAAGTTTCTTGAAAAAGAACTAGTTTTTTCGTAATTTCTTTGTTAATTTAATGAAATGTATTTTAAATTCTCAAATTACGCTCCAGTTTCTATTATTAAATCTTTTCCACAAGTAAAACAATGAACGCTTAAAAGAATAGCACAGGTATCATTTTCGTTGAACTCTGTGAATTTTCGAAAATTGAACTTTTCGAAATAATGTCAGAAAAATGGGTTGATAAAACACCACCAAATCCTCTTTTTCCCCGTTTCTCCCCGTCGCGCCGTCTCATCCTGCCCGCCGGCCTGCTCTGCGCTCTTCCTGTGCAATAACCAAGACATCCTCATTAATCCATTATTAATATTCCGAAAATTGTGGTACTTTATTTGAGTCAAATAAGATATGGTTTGTGAACAGAAAATTGTTGGGTGTAGTAGTCACCATTTCAGGTACAATTCCGTAGAAAATTAAGCACAGGTTATAATTTATATATTACATGTATAAATTATGTAATTTATACATTAAACATAAATAATATATTACATATAAATTATATAATTTATATATTACGTATAAATTAAAATAATTTATATATTACGTATAAATTATATAATTTATATATTACGTATAAATTAATATAATTTATATATTACATATATATTATACATTTTAAAAATATTGCTAATTCTCACATGTAGTTGAATTTTCTATCAATGCACTAATGTGATTCTTCTTTCCCACTAGACGATTATGCCTCGCTCTGTTCCGAACTCAACAAATGATGAAAAGCATTGCATTGAAGACCGAGGTCATTAAGAACGTTAGGTGTTTCGAAGGAGCATATTCACCGTCCTTTCGGAATAAACAAGGACTGTTTGCTAGTGCAACTCTACTATTCAGGAACGGAACTTAATTGCCCTCAAGAACATTTTTTTCTTCCTTTTCCTTGAAAGTGGTAGGTAGCTAAATGTTAAGGATATCGTCACGCGCTAATGAGGTAGTAAAGAATCGTCACGCGCTAGAGGGCAATAGAGAATTGAATACTAAGCAACTTATGTTTGTGTTATTCTATGATAAAAATAAGTTATACTTGAAATAGCGGTGTTGAAGGGATCCATCTGATGACCAATCATCTGCATGATGTCTGGTAGAGCAATTTTCCCAAAATAGATACATGTCTGCTGTACGCCTAAAAACGCGTCATCACAAACCTATCTTTTTTTTTTCGATATTTTTGTTTTTGACTTCATACGTTATCCGATTATTGACCTAAGTAATAATTACTTACGTGAAGTGTTTTTTGTGTCACTGGAACATTTTGACTAAAGATGCTACAATACATACCTTCTAAAATGATTTGAAACAATTACGTAGTATTGCTATTTCTACATTACAAACCCCTCAGCTATAACTCAAGTGCAATTAAAACAATTCAAACGCTGAGCCTATGTCGCTTTCTGCACTTATTTCGATAGTCAGGAGTATATCTCTCATTTTTACAAATGAAACAAACACGAA
Source organism: Teleogryllus occipitalis (assembly GCA_011170035.1). Lineage (NCBI taxonomy): Eukaryota > Metazoa > Arthropoda > Insecta > Orthoptera > Gryllidae > Teleogryllus > Teleogryllus occipitalis. The sequence continues at coordinate 24,881 of BLKR01003020.1, read as the reverse complement.
TTTATTTAACTGTTACAGTATTTGCATCATACAAAGCAAGAATAATTTCACATAAGCTTCCCCTACTACTCAAAGTGAGCTTCCAATTTTTGAAAACCATGAAAAGCGATCGAAACTTATATGTATATTGAAATAAGTTTATTTGCTAGTTCTATAAATTAAATCTATTATTTTTCTTAAATCTACTTCCTTTCATAAATATATTATCTACATCATATAAATATCACCAAATATTACAAAAATTCTAAAATTTCTAACCTCCACCTTCCCATTTTGCGAACAGAGAGCGCGTTAAACAAAGCGCTGTAATTTTGTTGCAATTTTGATTCTTTTTAAAATTTTCGAAAATTCAGAAAATTTGAGTTTTTGAGAAAATTATTTGTTTAAAAATTCCTATTTCACGCAAAAAATTCTTACTCATATTTTCAAATAATTGAACATGAGTGTATTTAAAGATCTAGTTTCGAAGAACAGATTTCATTAAAAAAAATTATGTTCGAAATTGAATTTGTAGGTAGACGCCGAAATTTCTCTATAAAAAATTGGAACTTTTGCAAGTTTCGAAAATTCATGGAGTGCAACGAAAGAGCGACCAACGCCATGTCTTTATGCAAAATTTTGTTCTAACAGAAGGAACATTTTTTTAAAAAAATGTGTAGCCATTTATGACATAATTTTTTTAAAATGTTGAGGCATGATGTGAAGAACACACAAAAATAAAAAATCCGTTTCAAATTCATAGGGTTGCGCTATCAGTCAGGTCGATACAGGAATATTAATTTTGGTGAAAATTCTACCTACGGTGTAGCCGTGGTAGATTGACGGACCGACGTTTTGATGTTTTTTTCTTGTTTTTTTTTATATCGAGGATCCACGAAGAGTGGGATTCTGTCTTCACAATGTGTTAGAGATAGTCATTTATTACATACAGAAAAATGATTTATCTCTTGTTTCGTTATCAGGGGCTGGCAAGAAGAGTTTTTTTGTCGAAATTGCAATCCAAGGGTAAAACTATTTCTTGAAATCGTAGAAGAAGAAAAAAACTGGCACTGCTCGTGTACAGTTGGAGTGAGGTCTTTGGCCACTAACCCATTCGACAGCCAACACAGCACTTCTGTATCGAAAACGCAAATTACTTGTAATTTCTTCTCAGACAGTAACCAACGGCGGGGTGCCGAATGACTCAGTAGGAAAACCACGATCTAAGTAGCTGAAGGGATGGCAGAACACTAATTTTCATTTATAGAGACGAGCTCCATTTTAATTTTTGTTTTCTGCCCATTACATCTAAAATATTAACATTAGTTATACAAAGAGTACGTAATGAACTTTCCTGTTGCCAGACAGTGTCTGTAATATTTGTTTGATGTTAGATTTACTCACAAAATGTAGAACCTTACTTACTTAAGAGTCATCACTGATAAGTAGCAGCCTGTTCCTGAGGCACTCAGATAACCTTCAAGGAATTTCAAAAACTTTGATTCTTGCGAGTTCTCCTTGTTGACGGGCCAGAGAGTTAATGGTAAAAGTGACACCTCGTATCTCCTTTGTAATGACTAAATGATGAAGAAATATGAGTAAAGAAATAATACACACAAAAATATATTTTAACATTTATTAAACATTCGTATCAGGAGTTAGCTTTCAAAGTTTTCTGGCGATCTTTTAGCTTATTTTGTGTTTCAGAGAGATTATGCTCTCATGTTTCATCCACGTTTCTTGGGTAGAAAATATTTTTTTAAAGTTTTAAGTTCATATTTTTCTTTTAGTGATTTTATACCATTATATTTCTTTCTTTCCCCTTTCCTTTAAAATATTCTAACGCCACCACTCGTGTGGCAGTCGTCGGAAAGAATGCTCTTTCGAGCTTTGAATACTTCAGGGGGCAGGATCTTTAGGGTGTGAGAAAGACACACCCGGACACAGAATTAGGTAAAACAGTAATATATTCTTAAAATATTGCACAAATCAACCCTTTTACACTGTCACAAAATAAGATAACAAAAAAATACCCAATTGCTGACTGCGCGTTTGAACGCATGCAAACCACTGATGGTAAGACCTCTTAGAGAAATTTTCCAAAAGAAATATTTGCTTATGGTTTCACTCTTCGCCTAGCTAGCGATAATTTTCCTTATAACACTCGTGCACGGAGTTCTTGTTTGGCCAATACTAGTGAATGAAATTTAATTAATTTGTTTTTTACACTTCCTGAATTACTTTACCAGCACACATTATTACAGGTCTTACTGCTATTCACGTACGAGATTTCCTCGTCAATTACATACAAAATGAGGAACACAAATTAATTATCTTTAATACAGCTTCGGAATGAAATGTACTACCGGCGTACGAGGTTATGAAATACTTCGCCGTTACTCAATTTTAAGGCGAACATGCAAATTTTAGTATTCTGGTTTCTGGTGCCAACACTACCTTTCTAGTTCCTGTCTCCCACCTCAGTTTTATGCAAATTTGGAAATTCGGCCGTGCCGCCACTCGCGTTCCTGCAACGTAGCTCGCTTCAATGCCACTCCGAAGGCCACTCGGTCTCCTTTGCGCCTGCCACCAGATCCAGGGACCAGTCTTCTCGCACCCATCACCAGATCCACGTACCAGTCTTCTTAACGCCCACCACCAGATCCACGGTCCAGTCTTCTTAACGCCCACCACCAGATCCACGTCTCGTCTACCTTCGCCCGCCTTCTTGCGACACGAGTACGCGTATTGCCCAGTTTCTCCGCGTGTGCTAGTTAGCGTGTCGCTTCACTAATGCTTTACAACAACTCTCACAGTTCCGCAACCACAGCCACTATTCTGATTCGTTCTAAATTTCAGTTATTACCGCAATCTCCTATAATATTCTCCTTACACGACGTAGCCTTGCTATTCTATCATTTCCCACTTCCAAACACCTCTAGAACTACCACTTCTCTCCCTCAACTATTCCGCTCCCTTACTCGACTTCTCACCTCGGCGTCTCACACAAGAAAGGGCCTTTTTCTCGCTGCTCCGCCATTTAAATGTTGCAGTGACGTCACGGTACAACTCTACTGCGCTGCCCATATTGCGGAAGTGCACCGCCGCTGCGCTTCAGGCCGCAACTAACAGGTAGCGCCCTTTCCGATCAGTAACCGACGTTCTGTTATAACTTCGCTCTCCACGTCTCCGCCGATGCTGCGTGGGCGTTGTGGGGTTTATGGCGATGCCCCAAACGTCACAATATATATTTACAAAATGTTATTTTCCTAATTGTAGATCCCACTGAAGATGGGGGAAAATGTTCCGGAAACTAGACAGGAACCTTACTTTAATATAGTCATATACGAATCTAGTTAGGAAAGTGAGTCTGCCATACAATTCCAATATTGATGGACACGGTGGCAATAGGAACAGAGTTCGGTGTTTTGAAGTTGTGAGTACTCTAATAATAGGAGCACGGACCGCGCGCTATCTTTCCTTCCTCTTCCTTTTCCAATCCTCACAACTTACTCGTACTTGAACTTACGAGCACTACACTACTACCTATGACGGGAGATCTGTCGGGAGCTAAGAGCTTGTCCCGTCTGGGGCGGTGCCCCTCAGATTGGTATTGGCGACTTGAAAAGCTAACAGCAGTCTATGGCTCAGTGTTTACAGGAAACCAAACCATACCAATCGTTACTTAAGCCCGCTCGCACCATCATGCGAAAAATAAATGAGAGGTTTTAAAACTCTGGTCATCAGACCAACTATATGTCTTTAATGCCATAAGGAATCCTTAGACCGTGAAATGAATCTCGTCAAGGGCGAAATGATGGATACGGGGCTAACGAAGTCAACTGAAAATGACATTTTTACCAACCATTATGCCAACTACACTACCTGACATCTACCATTATGCCAACTGACTTCTACCATTATGCCAACTGCAAGATGGCCGTATATTCAAGGGATCGCTGACAAAATTGGTAAGCCTTTAAGCCTCTTCGACATAAGCGTGCCATACAAAATCTATGAAAAACTCGGACAAAGGTGGTACGCGTTTAAAACCGCGACCCACCTCTTATATTATTAGAAGAGTACGAGACACCTTGCGGTTGCCGGCACAATTACGCGGTGAAAAATTCATTTCTAATTTATTGCCCAAATGAGATATTTATTACTCATGAGGTTTATTAAACAAAGATTGTTGAAAACAAAATCACAGCTATCCAACCATGCCAGAACTTCAAATACAAAAATAAAGAGAATGAACGGGCACAGCCACTTAAGCCAAATGGATTGGATGGGCAGACCGAGGTTTTCTTCACTCGATGTTTATGTAACATGGACCCACAAAACATCAATTCTGGATTCACCATGTGTTAGAGGATTTTTCCTTCTACATTTAGCCATGTTGAATTTATCCACTTTTTTGTTACCAGGGTCCGGCATTAAGAGTTTTTCTACCGAAAATTCGCCGCTTTTTCCCGCAGCATTACACAAATTTCTCTCTACTGCCTAAGCAGTTGTCATTGTAAATATGTAAATAACCAAGAAAGAACAGCACCTGACTTTGAACTCTACTTAGATTTCACAGACCTGCATTTAGACGTCGTGTAATGATAATCATTATCATTTCCTCAGATAACTTAAAAAAAGAATAAACTCAAAAGGAAATTTTTGTGCATGATGACCTCCGTTTACATGAAAGAATCATTTATAAGAATTTCGGTACAATGGTACTTGGCGGTGTTCATTACTTCAACAGAGACACGGGTCAACCTTATCAGAAACTATTTCAGCTTGTCTTCCCCGCGGCCTACCCGACACACCGGCCTATGATGAAATTGCTATTATAAAAAGCAGTAAAGCACGAACAAAATTTGTCAGTAACAGCAGAAACTGTATAAAGCAATGTCACTGCTCACTAACCACTGGGTAAAACTGGGATCTGAGGTGGAAAAGTGAAAGCGTTCTTTAACACACAAGTTTTGTTCGATTTCTGCTTCCTCTTTTACGTACGTATATTCGGAGTAATGTACGTAACATAGAGAAAGATTAGTAACCGTGCGCGAAAACACGGCGAATTTTCGGCAGAGAGTTTTTCTCTCTGCCGAGTCTCTTTAACGAAAACTAGATAAATTCAGTCGCTAAATTTAGAAAAAATCCTCTAACACATGGTGCAGCAAGAATCCCTAATTTGTGCGTCCTTAATACCGAAATATCAATTGACGGCAAACTCTTCCGTCTGTCTGCCTGTCCGTCTGTGAACACCACTGGTGCCTAAACCATACATAGAGGTTTTTTCCAAAATGGATACGGATCTGGCTCTATTGGAAGCGCTGAGATTTTCAAATACATTTATTAAATTTTGGGGGTACTTTACATGAAGCCCCTGGGAGATTTTCAAATTTTTCTCAAAAAGGACTCCAAATTTTTTTTTTAATTTCCAGTAAGAATAGAGTAAAATACACTTATAAAGATTGCATAGGAAAGTTTTTCATTGTTAACTCTAAATTTTCGAAAATTGCATAAGTTTGATTTTTTTCGGCGTGTTCCTACAATAACTAAATTGAAGATAAAGGTTTTTTCCTTCAAAGAAATTTTGTCTCCAAAGTTAGTTCTTGCATTGTCATGTACATTGTTTTGATAATTTTAGTAGTTTTTGCACAATATTTCGTGCATTATGTGCAATATTAAAAATAGCAAAAACAAAATTTTCTCGTAAACGGTTGCAAATATATTCTTTAAATATTTAGCAGTGATGCAGCTAAATGATGCAGAGCTAAATATGACCTACACGATAACGTGAATGCCATATTGCTCTATTTTTTTCTTTTTTTTAGAAAATTACAAAAATGTAATTTTTTGACATATCTCTCACGTCGTCAATATATTCTTTAGGGGCTATTTGTTTACATTATTGCATTTATAAGCACATGTTTCTTAAATGATTTCTAATAAAATTTCTCGAAAACTCAAGTTTTCTGTAAAAAAAAAGAGCTCAAATTTGTACATTTCCAGAAACGTTCAAACGTCATTTACTCGAAAACCGGCAACATTTTTTTCAAACTATTCGAACGGATAGTGCCAAACGCACAGTTTAAGATGTTATAAAATTCTTTTTGCTGATTTCTTTTGTTTAAATGCTCTCATGCCGTCAATGTGCACATTTCTCATGATTTAAATTTATTATTGCATTAGAGAGTGAAAGTTCTTTACATGACTTTTAATGAAGTTTTTGGAAATAAAAAATATTTTTGTGTATAGAGCTTAAAAAATCGCATTTACAGTAACGCATAAATGTCGATTTCCTAAAAACGATTCCACATTAATCAACTGAAATTTTCATATAGGATAAAGTTTTATTCTTCTTTAGTATTCTTAAAGTTATATTTCAGTTTTACCATTAAGAAACCAAAAAATCAGAAAATATAAAAAGATTTCGGCGACGATAGATGGAAGCTGGCAAGGGGATGGATCAAGACCTTACAACTATGCCAGACCAAAGAAATTAGAAACTTTTAGTGCGAGAAAGTCGCCGTTCTGCAGCACCACTATTTTTCAGTTAACGTCACAACGTTTAGACAACTTCTACTATTGAAACACGTAAGCTACGATAGGAAGTACTGTGTTTCTGATAATTAAGAGTAATCAAGAGTAATCAAAAGTGCAAGTAAAAAACAGAAGGGTAAGTAAAGAAATGTGCAAATAATGAAAATACCATTCTTAGGAAGATTTCTTTAAAGGGCGAATGAAAAGATGGAATTATATGAAACAGGGAAGGATGATGCCATGATTAGGAAATCGATAAATTAAAGTTATGAAGCCAGAATAGACAGTAGAAGGGCGGAAGAGTCGGGGGTCTTGTAGGAGTGGTTGGAAAAAGAATTTGAGAGAAATAGGGAGATAAGGAACGAAATAGATTGGCAGCTGAAGGAAATCAGGAAAGAGAAATGCAAGAAGAGATGTGACAATTGTAGGAAATAGATAAAAAGGTTAAAAAACTAGAAGAAAGAGAAGAAATTTCAGGATAATGTGAGGTATGAAGGAGAGAGTAAAGTAGGAAGGATTTAAGTAGGAGGAGATACATTTATGGGAGAAAACAAAAAGAAAAATTAGAGAAAGAATTGAGAAGGAATTACATTGTGATTAAAGGTTGAAAAACCACACGTATGTTAAAGAGGAGGTGGGGAAATGGATAGAAGAGCATTGTGGGGTAAAAGATGTGATAAGAAATTATTTGGAAAAGATAAAGTTATCATAGACTTTAAGTTGAATAATTACGGTAAAAAGAAATTTTGAGAAACAAAGGAAAACTGAAGGGATCAGTACTATTGATAGGAGTTGACTTAACATTACATGAATGAAAAATTAACTGGATGATTAACAAGTGCTGGAGAGGAAAGAGCGGAAGGAAACAAAAGAAGGATAGGGACTGATGGTATATGGATAAAAAAGTCTTATATAGATGGCATAGTTATGAGAATTGGAGTGTGGAGTTGAAACAAGGGCAAAAAACGAATACACTACTTAAACCGTTTTCTGGATAAATTATAATTAAAAATGAAAAATGGCACTTGAAAAGAAAACAATACACCAGTTCTAGCACTTAAATATCAATTGGTAAAATGACCAATTATATTTTATGGAACGCCTTGTTAAGCAGGAGTTTTCAAAGAGTTCATTGTTACTCTTACCATTAAATAATAAAAAATATTCTGTTTCAATATTTTTATTTTCTCAGCATCGGTAAATATGAAACAATAAAGTATTGATTTGGTACATTTTAATGCAAATTTTGTACCAATATCTATTCCAATTGAATAAAGCACTTTTTATTGAAAATTTGGATATAATATTTTTTGAACTTAAATATTTACTGGATGTAGTACTTTCTCTCTCTTAAACAATGGTTAATCCATTTAAATGAGACGCAGAAAAGCATCGTCAGAAACTTTAACCATCTTAAGAACATTCATTAGAATTTTAAATAAAATAAACATCCGGGATATTTCGGCTTTTAGAAAGAGAGATATTTACTTTCGATGGCCCAAACATATTTTTTTCAGAATAAATATTTAAGGGAAGACTTAACTTTATTTTACTATGTGTACGTGATTTATTAGTAATCTGAAGCAACATATGAAGTGTTTCCTGGAGAAATAATTCTGCATATGATGAGGCGGAACTACGTGCCACTGGTTAACTCTTAGCCCAGTCACTCCGTGTGATTGCAAACCCTGTAAAATCGTTATGATTGCCCAGAAAGAAAATCATTGTTCTAAATATTAACGTCGTTAGGCCGTCATTCGTAATATCGGTCGTGTGACGTTCAGTGCGTTTCGTACTATCTACTTTCTAATTACTAACCTACTTTCTTATTAGAAAATAATGTAATTTAATGCATACAGATACTTTAAATATGATAATTCACACACAAATTATACCTAAAAAAATTTGTTTTGTGTTAATTTTTCCTAATTTTGAGTGTCGGTTGTGGGTACAGATCAGTTAGGAGATAGACTGAGGAGATGAAATATAGCTTATTTCTTTCAGCTTCTGCGAGATTTTATGTGATTAATGTTTCTTCTATGTAATTAAATGTAATTTGTATAATTCTTTATAATTTGCACTACTTACATTTTGTGTGATTCATAATTTGTTCTAAATGAGGGTCATGTGTTTCTTTGTGGAATAAAATGAAATTTAATTTAAGCAATCTTTTATAATTCTGCAAAAAGTTTTATTTTTGGTATTGTGTAGGTAATTCTTATTTAAATATTCCTTGGTAATTTTGTGAATTTTTTATTTTGCGTAAAATTGTGTAAGCAATTCAATTTGGCGTAAATGTGAAAGTGAACTTTTACCCTTCTACAGCAGAAGGCCGTTGCCCTTAATGGGGTTTTGTAGGCTTTATTAAAAAATAAATTCGTTTCTACTGCTCTTAACAGTTCTTCTATTTGGTTGCGTCATGTCGATACAGCAATACGAAAATAAAATTGATCTGACTGTCTCGTTATCGCTGACTGCGCAGGTGCAGCGGGCGCTGCTGGTGCGCGGGGCGTGCGGAGGCGGGGGCGGAGGCGGGGACGCGGAGGGGGCGACTGCGCGGCGCCTGCGGCTGCTGGCACAGCAGCTCCTGCAGCAGCCGCTGCGCTTCTCGGCCGCCGGCTGCTTCGCCCTCGACTGCTCGCTGCTCTACAACTACGCCGGCGCAGTCGCCACCTACCTCGTCGTGCTGCTGCAGTTCCAGTACTCAAGCTCAGAATCACGTTCTTAGAAAGGAGCTACACAATTTGCAAGAAAAAATAGAAACAAACAAGATGCTACTGTAGTTCCAACACGTTAGATACATTCTATTCTTATTGTTTTTAATGGAATTACAAACGTACGTAGCAGAAATCTAAGAAAAGATTTTACCCGGCTGCGCGAAGCAACTTTATGTTTTTCGAGTGGTTTTCAGTTTCTTTGTATACCCGGTTGTTTACTCTGTAGTCTTATTTGACAAATATTCATACGGGACATTTGTCTTCACAAGGTAATTGTCATAGGCTATTTAAATTACCTAAAATTCCGATAGCCCTGTCACTAGGCATTATTTGATAAATTTTGACGTGAAACTTCTCCAGCCGCGGACTGAGCAAATGTGATTGAATCACACAAGAAGTGAAACGTGTAGTAGTTCTGGTTGTGGCCGTATTCGCGGATGTCTGCGCTGCGGCGTGGGTCGATGTAGAGCGCTCTAGTGGCCCCTGGAGGAATTTCCTGGATTGAGCGTGTCAAGTTATATGAAGCAATTTCGGCAACTTGCACCATTTCTCACAAAGCCTCGTGACTAGGGTTGCCAACGATGTTCATGTAAATGGGAAGACATACGATACGAAAAGAAACTCCATTTCTTCTCTCCATTTACTATTCAAGTGAAAAGATTCGTTCACGAAATGCAGATGAAGAGCGTCTCTTTTTTATTTTAGTCGCTAGACAGGGACACTATCATGCATGCGTGTGTCAGCATTCAAAATAATGTTATTCATGTCTTCTATGATAAATTAAACAATAAACGATACAACGTAAAAGGCGTTAATCAGGTGATAAAAGAAATGACAACAAATGCTTAAAATTTATTAAGAGGAGGACATTTAAAATACAAAGGAGGACGAGAGGACAATTGACGTCAATGCAGGACTGCCCTCCCAAATGGAGAACGGTTGGTAACCCCAGTCGTGACTCTTTTCGCCGTACCCCGAGAATGGTTCATTATCAAAACACCAAAGTAGCTAGACACTCTTAAAAATGTTCAGCCACTCAACAATGAATATCAGAGGTCAGGCACTCGGGGGTTAAGTGTCTGCGTTTGTTGTTTACACGAACAAATTAATTCGGTTGTCATGCAACTTCAACTCACTAGTTGATGTAGTACAGTCAAATATCAACTGGAAAATGGGAAAATCTGTATGATGGTGGCCTTATACATATCAATCAATACAAATGTTAATAGTATCATTGAAATCGACAATGAAATACTGTTGGCCTAGGCTATTGAAGGCTATTTAAACAATATTTGGACGAAGTGCCAATTATGAGTGTGGATTTCAACATCAATTTCAACTAAGACAAACCTCAATTGGTAATAAGAATGTTTGCTGAAAAATTAAAAAATCAATGCATAAAATCAAATTTTCGTACGAGATAAGTTTCACTGTTCGGGAATATCTCGCAGTTGTGTGTGTGTGTGTGTGTGTGTGTGTGTGTGTGTGTGTGTGTGTGTGAGTGTGTGTGTAAAGTTTCTGACATTTCCTTAAGCGTTGTGTGTGTAAATGTGAATGATGTTCTAATCCTTATGTTTAATCCTAGAGAAGTGTCGCACAGGCAGATGATTATTTTAGAAGAAATGTTTTCATGTTGTTGTTTCAACTCTTGAAATTTTATTGTATCTCAATGTTCGAATCATGTTTATTAAATGATTATGAATGAACATAAATTAATATGAATATTCAAAACTACCTTGCACTGTACGGGCTTATGTAACACTTTTTATAAGTGAATAACATGATGAATTGATGATATTGAACAGAGTATAAGTGATTTTCAGCAATTATGGGATATCTTCCTTCGTATTCACGAATGGTAATCCAATCAGTTGTTGTTAATGAGTAAATTTAGTTTGAAAAATATGAGTAGCCAAACGAAAGTTCGTCATTATGTAGCTTTAACTATCTATTTTTATTTATTGATCATTGTGATATGTTTTACAGTGTCATTCATTTCTGAAAAATACTACATGTTGTAATGTAATTCTGTTAGAAATTCAACATATACTGAATAAAATGTTGAATCATAAGACATACATTCAATTTTTGCTAATATTAATATTTTACTTGATGAAAGTAATTCAACAACCATGTTCCCAATGTTTTCGCATTTCATGGCCATTAATACGAGTTATAAATGTAAAATAATAAAATGTTCTGCCTCACCCTCACGAACAAACTACTGTATAACAAACCGTGTTCTGATCGATGGTTATAATGATAAAGTGGTTTAATGAGAAATATTTTAAATGAAAATGTGTAAGATAGGACATCAATAATGAATACACTGATATTTCTCATTACAGCATTATGAATATCTCATTCTTTATTTCCCTCCCTCTTGTCTTCAATACGCTATTACCAATAGCTTTGTTATCACTGGCTTGCAGGAAAACAAGAGAGATAACCAAAGGTGTTCATTATTCATCATATCAGAAGGTCACGCACGTTGATCGGTCAGATGTGCCGTGAGCATGTGTGTGTGTAGCGATTTTAACCAGTAGTTTGACATGATTTTCACTGAAACATGCATTAGTAAAGACTGTGTTCACGATTTTTATCGAAGGTAATTCCACAAAGGGCTCTGTGTTTATCAATAAATTCATGAGCTGCGTAGCGGTGGGTGAATTTATCTGGGAAACTCAGAACCTCGAGTGCTCATTTTAGCTAAATTGAAATCGACACGTCATGACAATGATGCGAAACATTTATTTCTTAAGGTAGTAACATTAGAATAACCAGTAATTTTAAAACAATACAAACGTAGGTTATGAAAATAGTAGTAGTAACACATAGCTTGCGTGCAAGCTTTGGTGATGCTCGTAAGAGGATATTCAATGCTAGCCTTGCTTTTTTTGAATTAGGAAGGAATTAGGATAGTAGTTTAGGAACTTCACATGGGTTGGATCGTTTTGTCGGAACAACGTACGAGATTGTCCGAGAATCGAACCGGATCTCTTTGGTGAAAGGCAAGCGACTTTCGCTTTAAGCGACGATTTGGATTGTATGAATATAACACTTCTATTAATTTTATATTTAATTAAATGAGAACCCTTATTGAAATTACGCGTAGCTGGTGAAATTTTATTAGTTGTGGTTTTTGAATTGCGTGTTTTGTTGAGAATTGAAGAATGATGTTCTTTCTGGCAGATTCGGTTTTCAAAGAGCTGACATTCGCATTACACATTATTTAAATACCTTCTTGTTCTGTATTCAGAGGTGGTTCATATGTAAAATTACTATCGAGCGACTTGAATATCTTTGTTATTATTATTATTATTATTATTATTATTATTATTATTATTATTATTATTATTATTATTATTTATTGATCGTCACATATACATCAAGGTCATTAGCGACTTAACAGATAAATACCTTTTACAACTACAATGTAAAATTTATAACAATATTCATTATCAAAAAACTGTAAGAGAATATAATACAAACGATACAACACAATACATATAATACAATTAATACAATATCTTCAATACAATACATAAAATACAAACAATATATAAATAATAAGTAGTTCATCTAAATGCTGTTGTAAATATTTATTTACTTAACAAAATCAATAATTATCTTCTGATAATCATTCGAGTTAAGAATGTTATTATGCCTGCCCTCTAATTGGTGTTTTTGCCTGCTGCTTTTGTATAGGGGGCAATGAATTAATATGTGTGTTACATTTAGAAAGTCTTTACAATGGTCACATTAAGAGGGTTTTTCCCAGCTATAAGGTGAATATGAGTTAATTTAGAATGTTCCGTTCTCAATCTTGAAATGACAACCTGATCTTTCTGGGAGAAGACTTTGAATATTTTTAAAGTAATGCTTTTGGAGGTTTTCTTGTGTGTTTCACTAGCCTTCATTGATTTTTAACTGTCGAACCAGATATTTTGCGTTTTCTTAGATAAATGGTTCCAACAGTCCTGTTCAATGTGTTTGAAATTGCAGGAGCCCCTGCAGCCGTTACAGGGGTGGTTATTTCTTCATCAATACCAATGAGGGGTGGGATCCAAGATAAAATGACGTTTTCTCCTGACAGTGTTAGATCATGATACAGTTCATGAATTAAAATTACCATTTAATTCTTACGATGGTTGCTGTTTATATTGCTTCGAGGTAACTGAAGAAGACATTGAACGTTTTGGAGTTTGGTGATTTAATTAGCTTGAAGGCTGTAAGCAGGGAGCATAATTCTGCTGCGGCGGTATTAGCGTACGAATTTAGTTGGTGATTTACTGGTATTTCTTGAGTAGTTAAAATAGCAAAAGTTCCAAAATTATTTTTGATGCCCTTAGTATATATTTTATATTAGTCGCTGTATTTATTGATGAATTCTTATACATTAAGGTTACAATCTTCTCCACATAATATATGTTCTTGTGGGTCATTTAAAAAGAGATCAGTAGTGGTCTCTGGGAGTTTTCACGAAGGTATCAAGTAATTTCATCTTTCTCCAAGTTAACCTCCTTAAAATCGAGGTCAGTGAAAGGTTTTTTAGTTTTGGCATATATAGGAATGTTCTGAATTCTGTTGAGTTTATGGTAATATTGTGGATAAATATAATGAAATATGATAGGGTTGTTGGATGTTGCTGCTTTGATGGCATATTTTAAGGTTAACAAGAGCCTTCGATGAGATAAGGTTGGCTCATTAGCTTCAATTAAGATACTTCCAATCGGGCTTGAATAGAAACATCCCGTACAAGATTGAAGAGCTTTATTATGAATTACATCAGGCTTTATGAGTTATTTCTTTTTTATAGAATCGTAAATAACTGCTCCATAATCAATCTTCGAACGAATTATAGCTTTGTAGGTTAATAATAACATAGCTCTATCTGACCCCAATTTTGGTGTGCAATACATTTCAGAATGCTTATCTTTCTTTTGCAGCTATGTTTTCAATGTTGAATATGAGTTTTCCATGAGATTCTTGAGTCAAAATACATTACGAATATTTTGGTACTTTTGACAAAGTAGAATAATTTTGAAGTTATCAAAAAGGGGGTCTTTTCATTCTTATGCTTGGTAAATACATTGGGTTTTGGTACATTGGGTTTTCATGGGAGAAAATTTAAAGCCGGATCTAAAAGACCATTCAGATAGTTGGTTTAGAGCATTTTGCATGGCTTGTTGTGTGGAATTAATATTGGTACCTTTACACAAAACAATATAATTAAAAAAAGTAAATAATTCCATTAAATTTATGTTAAAAATACAACTTTCAATAAAATTAAATGAAATTTCCATTTTCCCCGCTTTGAATATGAATGAAGAAATAAAAAATAAAATCCATGAAGTAGCTAACGAAATCTTAGGAGAAAAAAGAAAGATAGAGGGTGATTTCAAGAAGAGCCCCTGGAGGAATGAAGAAATTAAAAAAATAGTAGATATTAAGAAGAATTTGTACTACAAATGGCTTTCAACAAAAGAACAAGATGATGGAGAACAATACATAAAACTAAACAGAGAGGTAAAAAGAAGAGTAACAAAAGCAAAAAATGATGTATGGCAAAATCAATGTGAAAGAATAGAAAAGTGCTCAGGCGCCTCTCGAACAAAAGAAGCACGGAAAACACGCAAAACTAGGAAGAACAACTGGAATGAAAAATGTCGTTTACAAATTATACAGGCTAAAGAATGGAGGGAATGAATGTTCAGAGAAGATCGGACAGAATTCTTGAATATAACACAAATTAATGTAGATAGTGATGAAAACATTCAAGAAATCAGTAAAAGGAAGTCCAGGAAGCAGTAAAATCGGTGAAAAATGGAAGATCTGCTGGACCAGTGGTATACCAATAGAATTAATAAAAAGCAGCCCAGATGTATTATTCAAAGAATTAGCCTTTATTTTCAACTATATGATAAGAGGTGGAGATGTCCCTATACAATGGAAGACAGAATATTGTGACGTAACCGAATATTTGATTCTTGAAGAAACATATTTATCTTAAAATAACTTCTCCACAGAGAGCATGTCGCAACCGGTCGCGCCTTCCGTGGGCGGTCGAAGGGTCAATTAGTTCCGCGCGTCTGTAAACACGACCTCTTGGCGTCGCCCCGGAGAAGCGAGGGCGCGATGTTCATTATACACGCCTCGGGGCCTCCCCGGGGACCACAGACTGCGCAGCTTGGAGGAACCTGGGACGACTGAGACAAGGATGCTGAGACACGGATGCTTTTCTACTTGTTTTCCAGTTTGTGAGCTTTCAGGAACTTCCGTGGTTTTCATTGCCTCATTTCCAGTAGATTTAGAGGGGTAATAATTGGCAATATGATTCTCTTGCGTACGTAGTAAACACGAAATGGTTTCAGCAGAAAAATAAATTCTGTATGTTATGTCTTCATAGAAAATGAAAGTTGAATCAGATAATTCCATGATATCATCGGGATCTATAAACACTTGCCTTCTGAAACTCAAAATATGAGAAAAATCAGGCTTTGATATACCTGCTCTGACGAAGGAAATCATAGTCGATGTTTAAATTCCTTTTTGATTGAGAAATTTTAGTGTTTTTTCGTGGGGTATTGCTGGGCAAACATTAGAGATAATGACTCTGAAATGTTTGTTAATGAAGGGTCTTACACTTAGTCAACGTTTATCTATTTCTATGAATATGTGTGTATCTGTAATACTCTTAGCTATTTCAGCGCTTGAGAGAAAAATGCAGATCTGTTATTGAATATACGAGATATGAATCGTATCCTAATAATAAATCGTATAAAATTTCACGTGTGAAATACCTTTGAATAGGCCAAGCCATGGCCCACTACTCCAACTGCAGCGTCACAGAAACGCGCCCAGGCCTGTATGTCTCTCTCATGGGCCACGAGTTGTGCCAGCGCTGGTCGGCAATGCTGGCCGGTCCCGCCACGGCCCCTTGAGTCAAGTGACGCGAAATGAACTCTGTAGGCTATATATTCATTAGTCTGACACTAGTATTATGTTACGGGAAATTATTTCTTACTGCATCTTTGATATAGTTATTCGGAATATTCGGATTAACTTAATTTCCGACCTTTTGAACACGGCGGTATATGTCTCTGATTTAAGTTTATGATATACCCGGACCAGACTAATTAATTTCAATTTTTTACTTCTACTATAATACTCTGCTTCTGCCACTGGAAAATGGATTTGCATACCGGTATTATATTCATTTTTATTTCTAATTTTATTCTAATGTATATATTGCATTAAACACAAGTTTCACGGTTTCTGACATGTCCAATATTATATAATAAAACTAGTAAGAACCCGTCAAAATTTGACGGTGAGATCTGAGTACCCAGACTAATGTTCACAATATATTGCATTGTTTGGATCTTGAGGGTATAATGAAGATATTCTGTGATGAGTTCCCAAAATTTTGAACACGTATGGCCCATGATCAGGTGGCAAAGCAATATCGGCGCAAAAGATATAACACTATTATACTGAAGAATATTATTTCTAAAGTTTTTTGATGTGTCATCATCTTCTATAAACAACTGTTTGATTTCTTCTGGCATATTGCTCGAAGGTATACTTATTTTCACATTTAAGCAACACACAGTAAATCGTTTGCAGAATTTCCCTCACATGGAAAGTACAAAGCAGAACAAAACTGACATTTCATAGACAATGACCCAATAGAAAACGAAATGGCCTCACTATCACGATACCTACGCTGACTTTCTCTTTCCCTGCGCCCAGTTAATATACGTTTGCGTCTTTTGGAGCGCGTGGACGATTCGGAATTCGACATAACCTGTAGACAACTTCACTACTTCAGTACAACCGAGCAAACCCCACTGTGCGAATGTTCTCTACAAAATACACCACAGAAGCAAATACATGCAAACTGTCAACACCACACTGCAATTATTACACTGAAACAAAACCTTGACGAATTGTTAACAAATCTCAACAATCAAAACAAAACATCAAGCAGCATGGACTCACATCTATGGACTCATGTATATCGATTTTGAAACTGCCACCCTTTTAAAGAAAACAATTGACTATTGATAAGCATACTATTAAAGAATGATTTAATTAATTAATTTACACCGTAAATGTTGGTAAATCAACACAAACAATATCTGATAACACATCTAGGGATCATATTCTTTCATTTAAAAGAAAAAATGCAACAATCGGTTCAGTAGAATCTCTAAACGAAGCCATGGCAGAATACCTTATTTTTTTAAATATATAGATCAACACAACTATACGAAATCACGTCATCCACGAACACACACTACAAGCTAAAAGCAATATACAAACAACGACGCGATAAAAAAACACTCAGTACTTCACAAAACACTCATACACACAGCTGCACGAGGAGACGCCGCGGCGTGGTATGAAACTATAGACCGAAGCAGCTTGGCGGCGGCGTGGGCTCGTTCGCAGAACACAACACAACTTTGCTTACGTCACGCTGTAAACGGCACCTCGCGCCCAGGCCTGTCTCTCTCGTGGGCCGGGCACAACTGCTGACGTCACAAAAACGCGCTTAGGCCTGTCTCTCGTGGGCCCACGATTTCGCACATGGAGAGGCTGTCAACGTACGCGCCGGCCGTAGGCGTAGGACCGTTTCTTCCCTCCCCGACCCCTCCTTCGGCGAACTGAGGAAGCGTTGACACCTTGAGATAATCACGAACGCTCGGGCTTTCAGGCCCAGTTTTGTTATTGTTAAAAAATGATTTCCTTTTACTTCATTTCACAATTAAATCTTAATTATACATTAATAAATAGGGCTAAAATAAAATGTTATTTTCCTGGTTAATATTAAGGGTTTAATATATTTTGACATTAACAGCAAATATTGAGAAAATTTGTTATAAAAGTTAATTATTATGTTATTATTACTATTATATTATTATTATTATTATTATTATTATTATTATTATTATTATTAGCTATTAACATCGCATGTGGGCAAGGGATCCCTTCTACGTGGGTAGCTTACATTGTAAAATGCATCTGGAGGAGCCCACTTCGAGAAGAGTGTTTCTTCCTTAATAATAAGAAATATATACTAACATTATTAATTAATATAAAAGAGTTTATTAATATTAACATTTTTACTTTTTAATTAAAATTAACATTTAATTTAAATAAATTTATAAATTAACAAACAAAATAATAAATTAATTTACACAAATTTAATGCAAACATTTAAAATTTAATTAGTATTAATATTTTAAAATATTTATTAAAATTAATTAACATTATATAGTACTATTAATATTTTTTCTTAATGAAATTTCTTAAATAATACATGGGTGTAAATTAAACATGTTTCAATCATTAATTTTGAATTAAACATAACGCTTCAGTTTCCTCGCGTAAGAATAGTTAATATGTCTATTAGCGTTCAATGTCACCAAATACCTGTATGATTCTACTGAAATACCGGTATTTTCTTATGAAAATACCGGTATTTTGATGAGAGAATGCCGGTATAATACCTTTAAATAGAGGTATTTTACCGGTATAGACGTCGGATAAAGGTAAAATACCTCTAAATATACCGGTATTTGACGTCTTATACCGGTATTTTTAAAGATATTTTGAATAAAGGTATAATAGAGGTAAAGGTATTTCTATACCAATATAAATACCTTTATCGCTATTTTTTCGGTATTCGGTCCCTGGTTTAAAGGATCTTCCATTCAGGACAATAATTGCGCACTACAACTGCCACAGGAAATGGAGTATACCACCACTGCCACAAGAAATGGAGTCTAGTAGTACAAAAGTTCGGTAAACAAACGCTTTTTTTTTTACAAACAAACACTTTTTAACAAAAACTTTTCTAATGCAGGATACCGCAACGAGATACACTCACCTAGAAGAACGTGTTTATATATCATTGCAATCTGAAAGCGCGTCATGTTTACTGAGAAAGGTTTCCTTTCGTACGTAAAAAAGTCTCTCTAATATTTTTGAAAAAACTGAAGAGAAATCGGCCGATAATTTTGAATTTCATTTCTGTTGCCTTTCTTGAAGAGCGGCTTAATTTTAGCTGTTTTGAAAATATCTGGAAACGTTCCGGTGCATAACGACGAATTAAATATGTGGGTTAACGAGTGTATAATGGCATACGCACAGGTCTTTAACAAAGCATCCGGGAATTCATCTAAACCTGACGAATATTTATTTTTCAATTTACCGATTATTTTGAGAATTTCATAGGAAGAAATTTCGGAAACGAACATCGTGTCTAAAATTTTGGGTGAACAGTCTATTATTGAATTTTGTGGCTGAAGACCCTTAGTGAGATCGGCAGCAATTCTCGAAAAGTATTGGTTAAAGAGACTAGCCACTGTTGCCGTATCGTTCACATTTATATCGTTATATTTTAGAACAACATTCTCTACAGGATTTCTAGTGGATTTTGTGGTATTTTTTATTATATTCCACATTGCTTTTGTTTTGTTATTTGAGTTCAAAATGTCCTGATCGTGTTTCATGATTTAGACTGCCTTATGACTTTTCGTAACAATGTTTTTTTTAAAGTAGATAAGGAAATCATGAGATAGGTTATGACGTTTAGAAATGAAAGAAAGAATTCGCTTGTTTTTACAAGATGTTCTAATCCCTTGTGTTATCCAAGAATTGCTTTCCCGTGAAATATTTAATTTTCTTTTTTGAAGAGGAAAGCAAGTGTCAAAATGAAATGAAAGAGTTGAAAAAAAAAAAAGAATTATATTTGTCGTTTGTATCAACAGCATTATAAACCGCTTCCCATGACTCCTGCATCAGGTAATCAATGAATAATTTTATTTTACTTTTTGTAAACAATCTAGTCATACGTGTATTATTTATTGTGTCAGTGATCGCATTTCTTATAATGGTAAGAATTCGTGCATCGTGGTCACTGTATCCTAAATCTTTTGTTTCAACTTCATATCGAGTAGTAGTTTTGTTAATTATAATTTGATCAATTGCCTTCATCGAATTTTGTGTGATCCGTGTAGGTACATTAATTGTAATGTCTAAATTGAAGGAATTAATTAAATTGAGAAACTTTACTTTCTCGCAAGATTGGACCAGAAAATCAATGTTAAAATCTCCGCATACAATAATGGATTCAAAAGAGCGATTGCTGACTGTTAAGTTTTATCTCCAGGTTTTCTAAGAACAAAATATAATCTGCAGTTCTCTTTGTTGGAGGTCTGTAGATGCAAAGTATTATCACTTTTAGTGAAGTAAGATGTACAACAGAAATTTCGAAAACATTTTCAATGGAATACACATTTAATTCCGCCAAGGAGATAGAATCAATATTATTTCTAACGTAAATACAGGAACCCCCATACGTAGGACCTTTATGCGATTCTCTCTCTCTCTCTCTCTCTCTCTCTCTCTCTCTCTCTCTCTCTCTCTCTCTCTCTCTCTCTCTCTCTCTGCAATAAAAGCCTGCGAGGTAAAAGTTTGGAATTTGGAAAATGCTAAGTTCATTAGGAGATAACCAATGTTCTGTAAAGCAAATTTCCGTCCAAATTTCTGTAAAGCAAAGTTCATTATTCCGTACTTGGCCTACACCGAGATTTCGTAATCACTTATTGGTTGGGAGAAACAAAGTTATCGGTTAATGTTTCACTTATGGCAGCAATCGGGTGAAGAAACTTTGTCGTTCTTCTGTTTCAAAAAGGAGCCATTTTGCATGCTGGCAGAGATCTAACCATATTACCAACAGATCTCTTACATCCTCACCAACTTCAATCAGTCTCATTAGTTGGATCTAAGCACAAAACTGTGTTCATTATCGGAGTGTCCGCGTCTTCCTTCGCTTGTTTGCAAGCTATTTCTGCTAATAAAATCTTTGTAATCAACATTGCTATTAACCGACTTTCATTATTCGTGGTAGCAAGAAAAGTTTCTTTCCACGTCATATGAATCGTTGTGTTGTCTAACACTATCTACGCACATGTTTTTAGACATTTTAATTCGCTTAGCACTTCAGAGTAACCATAAAAACATCTAAGGAGATATGCTTGTGATAGATATTTTGACACATAATCAACGTAATTGTCACAGATAGACTCGTGTTTCTTGTATGAGACAAAAACCCGTCATTGATGACGTACTGAACTTGGACACTGAATTGCTTCTATGTTAATAGTTAGAATGCTATAACGAGTGTTGAGGTTTGTCATCAATAACAGTACCTTTATTTAAGATTTTTCAAAATAACTTAAAAAGTTATCCTGTAAAAAAACGCGAATGCCATACATGATTATATATATATATATATATATATATATATATATATATATATATATATATATATATACTAGCTGACCCGGCGAACTCTGTTCCGCCTTAACAGCCGGTCCCATCTTTTCCTCGCGTCGCACTCACTGTGAGAAACTGTACTATCCTTGTTGCACTCGTGATAATAAAGCAATTGCAGATTTGTGTTTTTTTCTCAAACAAAGATGAATTAAAAAAACGCTCTGATATTAAATAGATAATTAAAAAATCTATTACGTAGCAGAGCGTTTTTTTTTTTTTTTTGGAATTGATTTTTGTTTAAGAGAAAAATACAAAGCTGTAATCATAGCGACCGGCTGTTAAAGGCAATAAATAAGCAGATTTTGGAATTTATTAAGTTAAATTGTTTATTAGAAAATACAAATAAAAAATTAAGTAGATTAATCATTCATTATTCTTCCTGTATTTTGGTGCATAGGTTGCACTCTTCAGTTAAGTACCTTCGCGCGAAAACATGCGAAATCACGCGAAAACGTGCGAAAATGTGCATTCTCACACAGGAACGCTGTCGAACGGGATAAACAGTATCCTATGTCCGTCTCCTGGCTCTAAGCTTCCTGCTCACCAATTTTCAGCCAAATCGGTACAGCCGTTCTTGAGTTATAAATAGTGTAACTAACACGACTTTCTTTTATATATATACTAGCTGACCCGGCGAACTCTGTTCCGCCTTAACAGTCGGTTCCATCTTTTTTTCGCGTCGCACTCACTGTGAGAAACTGTACTATCCTTGTTGCACTCGTGATAATAAAGCTATTGCAGATTTGTGTTTTTCTCTCAAACAAAGAAGAATTTCAAAAACACGCTCTGATATT